>ML685954.1:6700300-6726374 GCA_007922175.1 Pelusios castaneus
TACTCACTACGCCCGGCAAGGGTTACAGACGCGTCACACATCTTCGGATCCCGGTGAGTATGGGGGCTTCACTATCTAGTGCCCAACTTCAGCATCGTGATGAATTGCTTTATTTGCTCCGCAAAGCTCAACATTCCTGCACCCTTAAAGACGTTGGGGCTTTGGTACAGGAAATTGGGGAACAATGCCCTTGGTACCCGGAGGGCGGGACCCTCCGGATCGAGGACTGGGATAGGATAGGGCGGACTCTACATGCCGAACCCCTTGCCAGCATTAAAGTACTGCACTCCTGGCATCTCTGCCGGGATGCAGTAGAACAATTTGCTCCCCTGGAATGCAAGGCCTTACTCGCTGTCGCAGCAGTCTCCCAGCAGCCCCAACCACAGCAGCTCAACCCTCCGCCTCGGTACGCACCACCGCCACCAAACCCACCTCCTGAGGCTCCCGATCCACCCCCAAAGTTGGGGGTGGACACGTCTCGGGTCCCGAAGGGGGCCTCTGCCATATAGCAAATGGCCGAGGCCGCCCGACGGGCCCCCGACATTTCAGCTGAGGAGTTGGCCGAGCTGATGGCCGTGTGTCCGGTGATTAGACAGGTGGGTGCTGACGGGAATGAAGTAGTACATCGTGAGCCCCTGCCTTATGCTGTGGTTAGGGACTTTAAAAAAGCCATCAATGAATTTGGACTTACAAGCACCTATGCCTGGGGACTATTGGAAGGGCTAGCTACAGGCTATGCCATGACCCCCTGGGACTGGAAGGCACTCATGAAAATGCTTTTAAGCCCTGGACAATACGTCATATGGGACAGTGAGTATCGGCAGGCGGCAGAAATTCAAATACAGGTCCTCGCCGCTGCCGGCGTGCAGGTACTGTTCGATCAGCTTGTCGGGGATGGGCAGTTTGCTGCTGTAGAAGCACAAATGCAACTCCCTACGCAACTGCTCGGTGTCATATCTCGGTGTGTCTTAAAAGCCTTCCTCAAAGTCCCTGCCACTGGACGGCCCACTAAAAGCTTTTCTTCCATCCGTCAAGGGGCCACTGAGTCCTTTTTGGACTTCACCAATAGACTGCAAGAAGCCATACAGAGACAAATTGAAAACCCCGATGCTGCCCAAGAATTGTTGTCAAGATTAGCCCAGGAGAATGCTAACGAGGACTGCAAACGAGCATTGCAGCCCCTCTCAGCCATAGCCGACCTAAAGTTGTCGGACGTGCTGCGAGCATGCCAAAATATTGGCTCCCAGACCCACAAGGCAGGCCTACTGGCGGCTGCCATCCAGCAAAATGGAAAATCTGGAAAAACCTGTTTTAAGTGTGGCAAGCTGGGTCATTTCCAAAGGGAATGTAGATCCACCAAAAATCCTGCTACCAGACACGCAAAGAAATGTCCAAAATGCCGTAAAGGATTCCATTGGGCCAATCAGTGCCGTAGCTCGGGAAACGGGAATTCGGGTCGGCCCTCGACCCAGGCCCAACAGAGGGTGTACACGGGATTAACGTCCCCACTACCCCCGACTTCACTCTCACCGCCACCAGCACCGCTGCCGTCCCCGTCCGGCGCCTCCGCGCCGCCACTAATGGCAGCGCCAGCCTGGACCTAATTTTACAGGCTGACACCGACTTTCAACTCCCTGGCGAGGTACACGTGATTCCCACACAGGTAACAGGACCCCTACCTCCGCAAGTGGTTGGCCTCATCCTGCCGCGCTCCCATGCCGATCGTATGGGATTTTTTGTTATCCCCGGCGTGATTGATGCCGACTACACCGGAGTTCTTAAGGTCCAGGACTGGACCAATCTCCCCCAGCAGTTACCAAAAGGGTCCTCCGTAGCACAACTAATCTTGGTCCCGTTCTGGGTACCAGGTGCAAAAAACAAGGAGCGAGGTACTGGAGGCTTTGGCTCCACGCTCCCCCTCGACTCCTCCGTGCTTGCCCTCACAACACGCATTCAAGGGCCTCGGCCGATGTTAACCCTCACATTGAACGGCCATTCCTTTACTGGCCTTTTAGATACCGGCGCTGATGTCACGGTAATACGCGCTGCTGAGTGGCCACCCGAGTGGCCAAAGTCGCCTACCAAAGAGCTGTGGGGCATCGGTGGTCATCAAGCTGCATATCAAAGTTCCCTCTGGATCCCCGTGCAATCTCAGGCACCGACTGAAATAAGTATCCGCCCCTATATAATGCGCTTACCCATTACTATTTGGGGCAGGGATTTACTGGAAAAATTGGACACATCGCTCACTATCAATGTCTAGTCACACGGCCTTGCCCCTCTCCTGGCTGCCGGGACCCCCGGTATGGGTGGAACAATGGCCTCTGCCTCATGATAAATTGATGGCATTACATGCTCTTGTTTCTGAACAGTTGCAAGCCGGTCACATTGAATCATCAACTAGTCCCTGGAACACCCCCGTGTTTGTAATTAAGAAAAAATCGGGGAAGTGGCGACTGCTGCACGACCTCAGAGAAGTAAACAAACGAATACAGCCCATGGGACCACTGCAATATGGGCTCCCTAACCCTAACTTAATTCCATCAGGCTATCAAGTTAGGATAATCGACCTAAAAGATTGCTTTTTCACGATTCCCTTACATCCCCCAGACCGAGATAAGTTTGCCTTTACTATACCGGTCTTAAATAACAAGCAGCCTGCACATCATTATCAATGGTGTGTGCTGCCACAAGGAATGTTAAATAGCCCAACACTATGTCAATATTTTGTGGATCAAGCTCTCCTTCCCTTCCGTAAACGTCACCCGCACATTGAAGTTTACCATTACATGGATGATATCCTCATTGCCTCTCCAATAATAAAAGATTCTGAAGTGCAGGCACTTACAGCTTGCCTAGCACAGTATGGCTTACAAATAGCTCCTGAAAAAATACAACAACAGGAACCTTATCTGTATTTGGGTCATAAAATGCTTGCTGCTTATGCAACTCCCCAAATCCCAGTATTACGGGTACCCACTACACTAACGCTGGTAGAACTCCAACAGCTGCTAGGACACATCAATTGGGTTCGCCCGTACTTTAAATTACCTACCTGCCTATTACAGCCTCTTTTCTCATTACTCAAAAAGGGAACCTCGCCTTCCGATCGAATTCCAATCTCTGCAGAGCATCAACGTATCTTTAAACATGTTAACGACCTGATGGCCCAACAGTTTGTGGACAGGCCTTCTCATTCAGGTCCCCTGCAACTTGCTCTGCTGTCCACACCACATACACCCACCGGCGTACTCTATATGTCGCGTAATACAACCTCTGTTTACATTCTGGAATGGTTGTATCTGCCCTCCACTCCAGCTCGCAATGTCTACCCATATTGCGAAGCTATTATTGCCTTGATTCGGCGCGGACGGATCCGTGCCTCCCAAATGATAGGCTATGATCTTATGGCTATTGCAGTTCCTTTTACAAAAGAGGAACACCAGCACCTCTTGCAAACCTCTCTGGCCTATCAGATTGCATTGGCCGATTTTGTAGGCACCATGCTTTTTAATCCACCTAAAGATCCACGATTAACCATCGTCCTCACTGCACCTTTCAGGATTCGCCCTGTGAGGGCACTACAACCCATTCCTGGGGCCCTCTCCTACACGGGGGGTGCTCACCTATCTCCCCCCTGGCTCATCAGAATGGAAAGTACACTTTACACTTCCTCAGAAAAGTGCTCAACGGGCGGAGCTAGCAGCGGCCATCTTGGCGTTCCGTCTGTTCCAAGACCGCCCATTTAATTTAATTGTGGACACCCTTTACACTTATCATCTTTTTGCCCATTTGCCCACCGCCTGTATCACCCCCCTAATCGACAACGACCTGATGTCCTTGTTCCTGACTCTTAAAAACTTGCTTTCCCGTCGTTTGTACCCATTTTATGTTTGCCATATTCGTAGTCATTCTTCCCTGCCTGGCCCCATCGCCGAAGGTAATCGGCGGGCGGATCAGGCCCTACGGGATATCTCTGTCGCCTCTCTGTTTTCCGATCCCATTGCCAGTCATGCCTTTTTCCACCAATCTGCCAAAGTCCTGGCTAAACAGTTTTCGCTCCCTCTCCCAGAAGCACAGCAGATTGTTCGTGCGTGCCCTCATTGCGCTTCCATGCCCCTGGCATTCCCCCTCGCCGTAAACCCTCGGGGCACGGCGGCAAATCAAATTTGGCAAATGGATGTTACCTTTGTGACTGCTCTTAAACCCTATAATCATGTACACGTTTCCATTGATACCTACTCGGGATTTGTCTGGGCTACAGCTCATCGAAAGGAAGCAGCTCGACAGGTAATCAATCATACCTTACACGCAATCGCCGTTATGGGTCGGCCCCACTCCTTAAAAACGGACAATGGCCCGGCCTACACATCTGCCTTGTTTCGCTCCTTTTGTGCCTCTTGGGCAATTACCTTAAAACATGGCATTCCCTATAATTCCACCGGCCAGGCCATTGTGGAGCGCGCTCATCGCTCCTTAAAGGCTATTCTGGAAAAACAATTGAAATCGGCACCTTCCCGACCCAATGGGCTCGCAGAAATACAACAGGCCTTATACATTGCGCTATTCACGCTAAATTATCTGACACTCAATGCGGAAAAACACACCCCCGCTGAACGCCACTATCGGCTTCAGGAGTCCTTGCCACGACCAAATGTATACTATCGACAACTACCTGACCCTACATGGCATGGACCCGTCCCTCTGATCACTTGGGGGCGGGGCTATGCTGCTGTGCTCTCTCCTACAGGTCCGCTGTGGGTTCCAGCCAGGTGTGTTCGACCAGCTCCTGATGGCGTGGCATCAAGGACTCCACAATCCGATCCCGGAATTCCAGCTGACCCTGGACCCGAACAACGAGAAGAAACCCAAGCCTCGGCGCCGCAGACAGCGGCCTGCCCAGCCCCTAACTCGGGGGATCACATGGGGAGATGTGAAATAGTTGGTTTCTGCGGCCCAGCGCCAACTACTCCGCAACCATCAGGAGCCAACCCCTGATAATCTACTGATCGCCATTTTTGCCCAACTTACGGCTAACTCCCTGCTGGTCCTCTTGTTTCTGTGCGTTCTTTTGCCAGCCCCGGTAACTCCAACACCCTCTCTCCGGGACCGAATAGGTTATAACATTTGGAGCCGTTTAGCGACCACCGTTAATACCACCTATTTCTGCCTTTCCACAGAAGTGGAAACTGGCAGCCTGCTGGGTTCCTGCCTGATACCGGTTTGCAAACAGCCCTCAGATGTAAAAAATGATACCATTTTGGGAAATTTTTTTAATCTCTCAGTAAACTACTTGACCCTTCCCTCGTGGGGCGAGGTGACCAAACAGGTACCGCCCGATGCCATTTCACTTCACACCCTATATGTCGCTAGCGGTGTAAATGTCACCTGTGCCCGTGTTGTTAATTGTTCCCGGGCCAAGGTTCGGAGGGGATGTGTCACTCCGCCTGGCCCAATATTGAACTGTACATCCACCACCAATGTCAGTTTTAACTACGCACATGTTATCCTTCCAAAGGGTTGGTTTTTCACCTGTGGTTCTCGTACCTTTAGCTATGTCCCTGCTAATCTTTCCAATGGTGTTCTTTGTTGTCTCAGTAGATTAACTATTGTTTTGCCCTCGAACCCCCTATCGGTGCAGCGCAGCCGCCGCGCTGTCCCTCTGGATGCTTCCTGCGATCCTACCGTCAGCCTGCTCAGCAAGGCAGAATCCGTCTCTCTGGCACTGTCGCTCGTTGGTATCCCTGGCTTGGCGGTCGGGTCGCACGTCCAGCTGAACCACCTAGCCTGCTATGCTGCCAAGGCTATTAACGCTACCTCTTCCGCTATCGCTATGCTGAACTCTGAGCAGCATGAGCTTCGAGACGCAATTCTAGACAACCGTGCCGCCATTGACTTTTTATTGCTAAAACATCATCTTGGTTGCTCCGCAGTTCGTCATATGTGTTGCTTTAATCTTACTGATAACAGTCACTCCATAGAGGAGCGCCTAAGGGAGCTACGCAACCTAACTGCCCACATCTCTCAGGATGTGGGCTTCAGTGGCTTCTGGGATTGGCTGACTGGCTGGTTACCTGATTTTTCTGTGCTTCGGTCATTATTTGGGTATGGGTTTTTTGTTTTCATTGGGCTTATTTGCTTTTGTTGTTTTGCTCAGTGCATTCCATCACTGTATGCCTCCCTCCGCTCCCTTGTTTCTCCTCGCCGATCGGTTCTGCTGCTTTCTAAACCTGAGCTGCAGCAGCTCCATAAGCGTCTCCATGGTTATCTGGAGTTCGCTCAACAAACAAAAAATGGGGAGATGTAGGGATTATGGGAGTCTGGCCCTGCTGACATGGCACATCCGGGCACACCTGGACAGCCGGGAGGCAGGACATGGGACCTCTGCGTGATCTCTGCATGAGCCCCTCGTGAGGGGAGTACGTGATAGAGGGTACGTGATGGAGAGCACTGAGTATTGCCTAATTGCTGGCCATGTGTAGGTTAGTCATTGTATTGTGTAGTAGCATGAGGTAATAAGGTAGCTTGTTTACTGCCCCTAATAAATAAGGGGTCAGCAAGCTGTGACAAGCGGCTGCTCCTTCATTGCATGAGACCCTGTGTCTGCGATTCCTTCATCGCCTGCCATCCCTTCACTTCCTAATAAACATAAGAACGGCCATACTGGGTCAGACCCATTCTTCCGACAGGCCAACGCCAGGTGCCTGGAAAAGAGAGGCTAGGGGTGCCTCAGAACAATGAAACAGAAGCTGGACCCCCAAGGACTCTGGATCGTGGCAGAAAGATGACTCCTGTTATTGTGACCGAAATAAACGCAGTCGGGTGGAACTTCAGCAATTATTGGGCACGAGACTGCGGAAGAAGTCGTGGAACAACCTGACCTGAGGTTGCCTGTGTGCTGAGACCATATTGCCCAACACTCTCTCATTGCTTCCTTGTCCTCCCACACCTGTCTGGATGCACCTGCTGTCTTTTGCTTTCGGCCGTGGTTGTGACCTCGAACGAGTCTTTCAATTTCTCTGTACCTGAGTTTCCCCCGTGCAATGTAGTGCAGTCTCAATCTACCTGCAAGAAGTCTGGTGAAGCTAAATTCATGCTTGCAAAGCACAGGGATCTCGGTAGGTGGACAGGGCTACAAAGTAGTCAGTGAGGATGAGGAGGGAAACACCCTGCAAGATGGCTTTCTACGACACAGGGCTCTAGCTGCCATAATTTACTTGAACGTCTCTCAGTTTGGCGAAGCAGAGGACACAGCACGTCAACGCTCAGTTAACGTTTCCAGGGCTGGGGAAGACATATCTTACCTTTAAATATGGGACAGATGCGTTTCCAGATGGGGATTGCTCCTGTCCTATGAAATTGGCCCAGGGCCAGCTCCATGTAGAAGAGAGGTACCCCTCCAAAGATGGCCATCAGAGTGTAAGGAATGAGAAAGGCCCCTGCAGAGAGAGATGAGAGATAATTACCGAGTGGGCTTTGTGTCTGGGAGACGTACTGCAAATTCTCTCCCACCCAGTCTGGATATGGGTGTGTCTGTGTGCAATTTAGCTAAGGAACCGATGTGCCCTCCCTGTGGGCTGTGGAAAGGCACTGGCCTTTGCGAGTGGAGGGACGTTCTGAAGTTCCCGTGCCATGGCATCATTATCTAAAGCAGTCCCATTTGAGTAGGGATTGGCTGTACCGCTGGGTAGTACAGAGATTAGAAGGGAGAAAAGGAGATATTAAGCACCTTTCAGGTTTTAAAGGCTCTACAGAGACAATCCCAATGAATATGTATCATTATTCAATGAACTAAATAATTAATGCTCTCATTTGCATTATTCATAACGATGCAGTAATTAGCAGAACCAGACTTGTACCCACTGGATTCTTTCTAACTGGAACTGCTCTCTCCATTCGTCAGAATAACCCAACGGGGATTAGTTAACTTAACCCCCACGGCTCCTCTTTTGGAAAGGCCGAGGCTTGAGAGCTGGTTTGATACAAACCAGTGCCCAGGTGGGGTTTCCCTTTAGATGAACGGCCACTGGCGAAGGGTCACGCTGGGAGACGTGGGCGTCATCAGAGCCCTGTGAATACGAGCAAGGGAAATTAACTCTTTCTCCTCATGACTAGGCAGGCATGTCTGGATCAGCAGCCAGAAACCTGGATACTTCTTGAAACTCTCCAAGCCTCCTGCAACTGCAGAGAGAGAAACCTCAGGCCCGGGGCACTGCCTATTCCTGCTGGAAGGAGGTGCAAGACCTGCCTCTCTCCCACAGTCATTTGGCTCTAAAACGAGAACGGAGTAACCACACGTTCCAATGTGTCAGCGTTGCACCGCCCCCTTCAGAAAGGCTGCCGTGGACTCAGGTCCACGCAAGTGAAGGCACGGAAGGAAAGTGGCCTGGATCTCAAGGGAAGTCATGGCTATCCATCCCCTCCATCGCTGCACTCCAGTGACACAGGCTGGGCTTCAGTGACCACAGCAGCCGACAACAGGGACTGAGTCTTGTTACTCGCCTGCACAGCTGCACCATGAACGGTAGCGATGATGTAACCGATGAGGCTGCGTCATGGTGGGGGGAGAATGGAGGAAATGTACCGACCTGTCCCTTTACAGTCAGGGCTGGCCTGGTCCAGTGGTGCAGAAGGGCTATTGTGCCGTTATTGGCCAACTCGTACCATTTCGGCACAGCCCTTAGTGAGGGGCAGTGGGGAGCTGCCCTGAGCTGGGGAACCCTTGTACTTGCAGATGCAGAATGCCTGCTGGAGCTCCCAGGCCTGAGCATGCTGCACATGTTGGGGTGCAACTTACTGGGCCCCAGGAGGGTGTCCAGAAGGGAGGGGAGCTCTGGCTCTGTCCCCTTTTAGAGCTCCCTGCAAGATTCCCTTGTGGTGTCAAAAGCCTGACTTGAAACCTCAGTGGGGTCGGGCACATACAAGAGGACGGGAAAGTGGAACGGTTTGTAAAGGCTGACAGCCACCTCGCAGCACAAGGCAAACAACCCACACCCCGAGAATGTGCAGGAGCCCCCCTCTTCTTTCAGCTCCTCTGAGCAGGGCTGTTCTTGGCAGCACCTGGAAGGATGCTTCAGAACCTCTCCCCTCTCTCCTGACCATGTCCTTTCCAGCTGGAGCAAAACAGCTATGATCAAGCAGGAAAAAAATGGTATCCCACCTCCAAACGCTGGTCACTTTCCACCTTTTGTAGGAGCCACTTCAGCCTTTCCCAGCGGGATTTCTGGCTGCAGAGCTCAAGCACTCGTCACTGAAGCTGCACTATGAGCCCCAGCGATTTCCAAAGCCCATTACTTGTAAGTATTGATAGTGACCCAAAAGGGGCTGATGCCACTTAATGATTGGCTGTAACACCACCTTTTACAGCTGTGGAGTGGAGAGGCGCACACGGTTCTGTGTGCAGCCAGAATCCCAGAGCAGCTAGAAACTAGATTAACCAACTTGTTGCTTGAAATGTTTATCTGATGCCTGGCCAGGAGCAGTAACCCCCCGAACAAGTAGTGTCACAGCAATCCATGTGCATCCTGGAAGTCAGAAGAAAGAATTGTGTGAAATGCAGTCCGAGGCAGACAGCGCTCGAGACCTGGCTCATGACAAGATCTGCTCATTTTACCAAGAAGGAAAAGAAAAGCTGCACACCTCTCTGTACAAGGAAAGCCAACTCCTGAGTGAACCAAGACTGTGCTAACTGGAATTGCTTACAGCTACTGTCAGGGCGTGTTTTAAATGTTAATTAAAAAAAAGAAACTTGTTCACACTAGACAGAGTTCAAAAGTTTTTCTTACTTTTCAGGTAACTTGTGGCACTCAGCTATCACAGCTTGCACAGCGCTCTGTTTTCCTGAGCAAGAGGAGGTCAGAAACTAGCTGTTATGAAAACAGAGGGCCAGTCTTGGAAGGAGAGCTTAGGGAATAGCCTTTTTATGGGAGTGCAAATCATTCTGTAAGTTCTACTGCGTGACAAAAACAGAACGTCCGTGAGCAAGCACAGCCAGTTAAAACACAATTACGTTTATTAATTTATCGTACGTCTGTAAGTGAAGAACAAATCGGGTCCGATGGGCTCTCTCTCACTCTTTGTGCTATTTCCTCTCTCTTTCCTTTATTAAAGACACCCTGTGAATGTTTGGACAGTTTTATTAAATTTATATTTACTTGGCATGTTTCAGGCCAAATTGACTAGCTGAGAGCTAACACCTGCTCTGAGTTTCACTGGGGTTAATCCAGAGTAACTCCATGGACTTCAGTGCAGGTATTTTGGATCAAGATGGTTGCAACTAAGATCAGAATCTGGCCGGCAGTGATTAGCATGGCACTAATTATTTTACTCTCATGTACCGTGCATTAAGGTGTGATACCCAACGCTCATGTCTTTTGGCCCTTACATCTACTGTGTCTTCTGCAAACAACACAACGTTGTCATTTCTGATTTGTTAACCTTTAAAAGTGCCACAGGACTCCTTGTTTCTTTTGCTGAACTAGGCTAACACAGCTATCCCTCTGGAACTTATTTCTACACTGTTAATTTATTTAAAAGGATTTCTCTACTCTTGTTTATTTAAAACAGTTTGTTTGCTTATCAGTTGCTGGAAACCTATTCTAAAATCATAATTCTAGTGTGTCTTGAACTTTCAAGTAATTATTTCTATCAGGAAAAAATAATCCGGTTGTTTAATTAATTGGTTGATCTTCTACTGAAATCTGTTTTATTTCATTCTGAAGGGAAGTACCACGGACAGCTCCTTAAGGAGCTATTTGGTTTTATTTTTAAAGCCCAGAACCATATTTGCCATACACCTGTAATCCTGCACAGTAATCTTAAAGCAATGTTGTTTTGGACACCTGAAATTACGATCTTAAAATGAAAAACATCACAAGTGATCAGTTTCACAAACTGGGGAAGACCCAAAGTTAACAAGAAGCATACAGGATTTGATCTTTTTGGTCCTATTTATAATTTTCAATTTTCTTTTTTTTTAAATATATATATATATATATGTATATTAACCATAAATATTGAGCGACCCCTCTCACATTCATAAATTCACACCTCTAATCGCCTGAGGAGCGGCACTGCTAGAAAGATATTTAAAATAAAAATAGGTAAAACAGAAAAGAGGGATAAATCCTGGCAGAAGTTTTGTAATTCACCAAACTTGCTGGGGTCAGACAATAAAGGCTGTACGACTCAACTGTCCAAAAGAAAGGAGAAAAATACATTTTTAAAACCTGAAAAATAAAAGCATTTTATTTTCTATAAAAGAGGGTTAAAAAAATAAGGCTGTGTGCTTACCCCCTCCGTTCTGATAACAAATATAAGGGAACCTCCAGACGTTGCCCAGATCCACAGCAAATCCAATCACTGATAAAAGGAAATCCATTTTTTTGCTCCACTTGTCCCGGGAATCTGTCTGGGTCGTGAGCAATACAGGGTTGGCGGTGTGGCTGAAGGTGGGTTTTAGACCCTGCCTGGGAAGGCTATCAGCTTGAACTGGAGAGTTCTGCTCTGACATTCTGCCTCTGATGCAAATTCTGCAGGATTCAAGCTGAATAAGTTTGAGAAGGGAAGGATTGCTGATGACAGATCCAAGGAGGGGAGGGTCACACGGACTTGGCTTCTCCACCTCCAGCCTGGAAATCCAGATCAGGAGAGAAGAGACATAGGAAAGACCCGTCCTTTGATCAAAGGCAGGAGGGGGAGAGGAGATCATGTAGCTGAAATGCCTGGACCAGCTTCATAGAGCTGGGTTCTCTTTACAGGGGTTTTGTATCGGTGCAGGCGTGTACTGTGCTCTTGTGTAGGGTGACTTGGTTACAAGGCAGTGTCAGAGTTTTCATTATCCTTGTTACTTTGTTAGGTTGATTTGGAACAATTCAGGTTAAGTGAAGATGTATTTTTATGTTGCTAGTCTGACCACTGCATGCTACTTCAGATGCTCTTGATTGTATCATGACAGGGTTTCATAAAAGCCCATAGGCAGGTTTGGCAGGACAAAGACCTTGGCGTTACTTATCCTCAGAAGCAACAATTTTGCTTTCCTCTACTCTGTTCGATAAACAGCTATGGCTCCATCCATTGCAGATTTTTTAGAAAGCCACAGTCTCCTTACATTGCTAATAATGGACAGATTACAATGGCTGCAAGGACTCTAGAGTTTAGTCTTCAAACGGAAATCTGTCCTAAGTTATGACTGACTTAAAATGTCATTTTACTAGCTAGGATGCAAAAGATAAAGATGAACTTAACCAAAACACACCACGTTTACTCAGATTACAAAAAACCCAAGACATTGGAGCCATAATCAACCAGAAACCCTCCAATCTTATAGCGAACTTTCAGAACATTCTGTTTGCATCATCCTCTAAGGGTCTAGCTATCTTTGTTCTCCCTGTTCCTTTATTTAACAAAAGGCTATGGGCTTCCATGAATCAACCATCTGAAAGTGAAATAATTTTTTTTTTTTGCAGAGCAAATGTTATTAGGAAGGGGATTGCACTATTATCAAAGGTCATTACACTCTTTGCAATTTGATTGGCATAATGACAAATTTTATTACCAACATAAATCCTGTGCTTGGTTCAGTGCAGGGAAACACTGACATAGAGAAACAAATAACTAAGGGAGTGTTTTGCAGAAAGAGAAGTGGGGCTGTCTGGTGAAAACGATTCTACACTCTCCTATCACAATGCAAAGCCTTTCTAGAAATATTACCACTAAAAGGAAAATAGGCCCTTTGGCGTATTGATTGTTTTTACCAGCTTACGCTCTTGGGCCCAGGCACATTCACCACTTTAATCAACGGCGTTCAGCTTGAGAAATGGCTGTGGCTTGACCCTCTCCTTCCTGCAGCCTAGAATGAGACCATAGGATTGCCAGGTCATGTATTTCTTACATTGCCCAGTCTACTCCTTCAAAATGTCCCTGGGTAATGGAGCTCTGCTGATTTGCATCACTTAAGGGCCTGGCCCTATATATTCTTTTACCACAGCACAAAGGAGCGGCTGGTATTTCTGCAGGTCCTCTGCAATGTTGGCTGAATTATCACCTATATTTTGATTCCCTTTGTTCTTGTCTATCTGCTCTATTTATCCTGATATTCCAACCTCTTTTGGTCCAGCATCTCCTTCTCTTCAGTCATACTGTAGACTCTGTTCAGGAGCTGCTACAGCAGCTGTACTTTTACAAAAGTGCAGCCCAGCCCTGGGTTACCTACTCATCCAAAGTGCCAGTGGAAATCAGGGGGACATTTTGCTACCCAGAGATCATCCCTTAGAGAAGAGTGACTGCCCCAAATCCCTGGGACACCTCAACGGATAACCCTTTGTTTATTTTCTAGGGAACCTGGGTTGTTCTCGCCCCCCTGCATCACCTTCACTGCACTAGACAGAAACATTGCACCATGACACTATTTTTGTGTAAAACTTTGTTTTCTTTTACTGTAACAGAACATGGTGCTGAGAGCTTATTAAAGCTTAACATGTCAGATCACTCCCCTGAGCAAAGCGGCCCCTTATGAGAGAGACAACTGCCACATGCACCTGGCCAACAAACTGGCAGAAAAGGTTGAAAAGGAGCACATCCAAGAAGAGGGTGGGAAGTTGGATAAGAAGCACAAAATCAGCTGGACTTCAGTGGCTCAATTCTCTCCCCGAGGGAACCAGCCAAGTGAGCTTTGAGGGGACAAGATAAATAAAGGGCTGCCTGAAGGCCAAGGACCATGGCTGCTGTAACCTGCAACCTTTCGATGCAGTCACCCAAACCCTTCTCTTTTCCTCTCTTCTGCAGCCTCCGTGCTGAGGGGGCTGTCCTGATCTGGGTTGGTGTTTCACTGTTAGCTAAGTTGCAGTCTAAGCCCATGCTAGATGTTTGATACTAGCAGGGAACTCTTCATACATAACAGAACTGGGAGAAGGGAAAGAACTGGCCGAAACTCAGATCACGGCATCTTTCGTGGCCTGTGGACTTCTGCTGGTTTTCGGGAACTTCTCTTCTGTTCAAACATGGGGGGCTGGATGCAGTTCCCTCCATGCCTGACCACAATAGGTTACGTGGGACACAGAACAGCTTTTCTCACAGCATTCTCAGCTCCTGCTGGCTCTGAGTTCTTCCCGCCCCCCTTGCTAGTGGAGATCGTGTTATTACTATTTACTCTCTGCACTGTGGGAGAGTGGGGGCCCCGCTCGTGGATCAGGGCCCCAGTTCCAGGCATAGCTCAAACACAGAACAAAGGCATGGTCCCCAGCCAAAAGCGTTCACAGTCTAAATATTCTTGAAGATACCCGAATCGTCAATCATGTGATGTGCTCAGGAGTCTCTGCACTCAGAGTCCGGAGTGACAGCTCTGGTGAGGTCTCAGAGTGTCTGCAGAAACCCCTTCTGGGGCACCACAGCGGTCATTGTGCCTCAGTGACACCATAGCTAACTGCTCAGCTTATTAGGGACCAGCTGGTTTTCCTGCAAAGCGCTCTGGGCCTTTCCGTCTTGTGCATCATCACCCACAGCACAGGTTGTGCAGGGCAAATTAGACCTCAGCGACCTCTGAGCAGCTCTGCTGCCCTTCTTGGGCTTCCAAAGAGGCAACTGAAGAGCTGCAAACTGTGGACATGGGGGGGAAGGGCACTTTACTGGGGTCCAGAGGCCCGGGGGGGCCCCAGTCTAGGCTGAGGGACTGTAGTATGAGTGTGGGAGGGGTCCCGTGTTACAAGTTTGTACTGGACCCGAAAGAATTATGCTGGGCCTGATTGGGGACATGTTACTCTGTGTGCAAGGGAATCCAGACCACTCTCCCATAGCTGGGCTGGCTTCTGTACTGTCCTTGCCTTAGGACTCAAAGAGCAGGAGGGTGGGAATATAGCAGTGGGCGGGGTTCAGGGGAGCTCCAAGGCCCAGCTCTGCAGGGAGCTCCTCCAGGAAGAAGTAGGTTGCTGAGTCTCCATGGTGTGGTCCACCCTGGGCCCTCACGCTGACTGGAGTCAAATGCTGTGGCAGTTTTTGTCACCCCTGGGCTGGGATCCCCCACTGGTTTCACACTGGCCGTCGCCCTGATAGAAATGACCGTGGCTCATTCCTGAGTTACTCAGTCACCAAGGGCCTGGGCGTTCCCAGAGAGCTGCGTGGTTTCCAGAGGGCCAGGAAGGAAGCCACATTTGCCACGTGAGCCGTGGTCCCAGTGTAGCTCCTCTGGCTGACACCAGAGCAGGAGCTGCTCCGAAGGCTCCCTGAGCTCCAGCACTGGCCTTTTCAAGCACCTCTCCTCTGTAATTAAGAGGAACTACAAAAGAGATCACAATTGGAAATGTGGTTAGTTACCGGCAGAATTAACAGGTTTCCATGACTACGTGACGTCAACTGCTTTAAAAACTCCACCGTTCTGAGGACACCTGTGCGGAGACGAACTCCAAAGGGACACGACAGCATTGGCTGAGCCAACACTCAGTTGTGATGGGCTCCATTCAGATTTGCTCACGGCGGGATGGGGAGATCAGGGAAAACTTTCCATGGAGGCGCTTTATAAATTATTCACATATAGGCCACATCGATTGAAAAGAGTCGGTATTAATGTGCGTCACGTGGCTGAAAAATGCTGCCTGACACTCATTAGCTAACACCATTCGGGGGGTATAAAAAGTCTATCAGGGAACCAATACTTTTCAATAGGTGCAAACAAAGGGCCCAGAATTCAGCTGGTGTAAATCGCCCTAGCTGCACTGAAGTCAAGGGGGAAGCTGTGCTGCTCTGCACCAGCTGAGGATCCAACCTACGGACTGAGAAGCAGGGAGAGTTCGTAGTATTTTACTGTATAAATGCCTCTGAAACCTGATATCGGGATATTTCGCATGTGGAGCTCTGTAGTCAGCACGGGATAAGGAATACCACACCATAGTCAGCCCTTGCTGCTGATTCATTAATTGCAGGCCCACAACCTAACTGTAGAGCACAGTTAGCACCAGTGGCTGGGAAGAAAGCTAGACTGTCCAGAACAGGACATGGTGTTAATCTGAGTACATATCACAGCAGAAATAGCACGTGTTACACACGCTCCATAAGGCTCTTAGCCAGCTCTCTTGGAAATGAATGCACATTCACTTTCCATTCACTCCCATGAGAGTTGAACTGAGCCACATCCAAGCACAGTGTGAGTAAGAGCGACCTGTGAGTGAGGTATTTCTCCCTTTTCTTTTTAACCAGGGTAGACCCTCTCTTCCTCCTGTACCTGTCTACATCCCTCCCCGGTGATTTCTCTATTGACCTAAGGATAGTTGGCAAAAATTTCTTCTGTATGTTGGATTTTATGACAGCAATACGGCTGAAGCGGGGCTTCACTGGTGGCTAGATCTTGTTCTCCCGCTTTGCACAGCAGTGAATTTCACCCCGTGTGAATGCAGAATGGGTGGGTGTAGTTGGAGTAAATTGATGGAAGGTCCGTGCTTACTTCTCTGGGGGCTGCTGTTGCCATGGACAAGCAGGGCCGAAAACTGCTGAACTGAATGGGGGTTTTGCATCTTTCTGTAGAAATCAAGGTGAGGAGAGCACTTTGTCCCGTGGATCTGTTTGAACAGCGTCTGTTGGGCAGCAGCGTTTAACCTGTTAGTCTGAGATAGGATCTCAGAGGTGTTAGTGGCAGAACAAAGAGAGCTGATTCCATGGTTTAAGGTGGGGCTTTTAAGCCTTTATTCAAATGGTCTCAAGCATTTTTAAAACACAATGATTTTTTGTCTGGTTTCAAAGACTCTCCTGAAGTGGCTGCAAACCAAATCCGATAGCAGTTTGGTGCCTGAAAGTGAAACTAACTGGACACAAAAGTGAAACTATTGGGCCTATTTTCACTGACCAAACTAAGTGAGGAATAAAATTAAACCTCAAGCGTCAGTGGTGAGCGGTTCCTGCCTCTCCTTCTGTTTGAAGAGGCTCTTGCACAGGGACATATGCTGGGTTTTGTAAGATCCCATTTAAAAACTCAGCACAGCTCAGCAAATTGCACCCCAGACTATTACCTACACAAACTGTTGGTGTTGGTCCTGTGAGGCCCTACCTGGGGATGAACAATCTACCTTTCCCTAACATGTTCGCTGTCAGTTTGATTTGCAGGCTTCTCTTCCACCAGCCTGTCATCTTAGACAGATTGCACCTTGAGGATCTTTCTGTCAAATAAGCAACGGATTTCATAAAGCTCAACTCACCAACATCTCAAGTCCTGACTTTCTCTCTGGACGTTGTATCACTCACCCATGCTGCTCTGCAGCTGCCCAGGAGCGAGGCAGCTCTGGTCCCATCACATGACCCTATGTTCGCTCTCATATTGCTACTGTCAAATCAATGATGGGGGAGCTTTGAAATCCAAAATCTTTAGGAACAGCAATTTGGCAAACTAATTGTAGGTACCAGAGGAGGCAAATTTGAATAGAACGTCAGACCAATCTTCTGCTTCTTGCTCATTGGGTCTGGGTCAGAAGCTGCAGGGGGTCTGTCTCAATGAAGAGCTCTGATTGCAGATGTTCCGGTGCATGGTCTGCTCTCCAGAGCTCACTTGCAATCCTCTGCTCTCCTTACATGCACAAAATCCCAGAGGGAGTCAGGTGTTGGTGTTGGCCTTTGGCTTTCCCCTGGCTGTAGTTTATTCTGTCCTGTGTACATGCCTTTGTGTGCACAGTGGACCCATGTCTAGTGTCCCGCGTTGCTGCATATGAGGAGGAAAGTCAAGCACCAACACGTGTAGACCAATGATCTGCGAGACAGATCTGTTGCATAGTGTAAAATGGTGCTATTGTAGCCCCCAGGTTTTTTTTCCATTATCTGACATTCCTTTGAAAGCATTTCACAGGATAGGTTCCAGGGACTGTGAATGGGCTAGCACTCTACAGCACTTGGATCCTTGCCCAAAGACTGTGTGGTGTTCAAAGCTGATGTGGCCTCCATTTAGCAACAGGGCCAGCAGTGTCCGTAGCTACGACATCGTGAGGTCTTTGCTCTTCATATGCAGTTCCTAAACTTTTCTAAAAGCTAACCTTCTAAGCAGGAACAGCGGCCATTTCGTCTTCTGAGTCACTGCAGCCTGTTACATCAGACACAGGCGGTGCTCTCTCCAAGAGACTTTACCTTAGTTCTTTCTTGTTATTTTCCTTATTCTGAGTAAAAGCCATTTTAGGTTTTAAGTCTTCCCAAAGTTGGAGCACGTTTGGGCCCTTCTCTAACAATATGGGCCAGATCCTCTGCTGGTGTCTGTCTGTCTATCTTAGGTACTTCTAGGGAGCTAGCCTAATTTACACCGCTGGAGGAACTGGCCCTATGTCACATTTTAGTGCCCTCTGGCTTCCCTATTTACCCTTCTGACTCTCTTCCTGTGAACCGGCACCTGGGAGGTCTTGCCTCTAGCTGAGCAGGGCCGGAACGTTTCCCTCCAGGCCCCGAAGTGCAACTTCTACATGGCAAAGTGTTGCGCTAGACAGAGTGCTCTGCATTCCTTCTCCCTACCTGCTCACTCGTGCACTCAGCTGTCAAGTGATGATTTGCTGGGTTAAACCAACTTCGGGCAATTTAGTTTAAGCTGCAGAGACAGCAAAGGGCAGTTTAATCGACTTAGCAGGATACCCGGAGATGTAACATAATCACATTAAGAACATTCTCATTTAAGCTGCCCAGCCTTCTGAACATTACAGCCAATCACGTCTTGCCCAGAACACCTCAGTCATCGACTCATCAATTTCTTTGGAAGCTGGAAAGAAAAGACCAAAAGCAAGAAGCTGTAAGTTTGCCATGAGGATTTATGGAGAGATTTTCCTTGTGTTCATTTTAACCAGCAACTCCCCTCTGGACAGCCATTTTCTTCCCAGGGAGAACGAAGTTAGGCAGAAAGAGGAAGGAAGCAAAGCTTCTGATGGGGCTGAGGCCTGGAGTGGAAGAGCTACGTGTTTGCACGTTTAGGTATTTGTGACTACGTTGCCCTCCAGGATGTCTGAAAACAGGGTAAAAGTCTCAATGCTGGAAATGGCTCATGGTGCACCTCCTTCGTGTCACTGGATGAAGATCTAAGTTTGGGAAGTGGAAGGTCCTGATGCTGCAGTCTATCAGGTGACCATGAAGTCTGTCTGCACGCAGCCACTGATTTGTTCCTCGGTGTCTGGAGATACAGTCCCTGTTCCTGTCACAGCGGGTGGGCAGAGCCATGAGAGCAGGGAGAGGCTCGCTGCCCGGTGAAAGCCCTTCTGTACGGTCTGGTCACATTTTTAAGTCACTAGAGTGGTATTTCTGCTCTACTACAGCTACAGCTGCATTCTGTTTCATGTCAGGGTTTGACAGCTACCCAGGGAAGTGCGTACTGATGCACCATCCCCAGGAACAGGGACTCGAGGGTCATTAAGCAAAATGTAAATTTAAACACCACAACAGGATCACTTTGTGCTAGAAGCTCAGAGCCCTCTAAGGATACAGCGCCCACGGACCCTGATTTCCCTGTGCATGCAAATCTGCATTGCTAAAGCACTCTGCTGGTGCGCAGGGGGCATTTGAAGGAAGAGTGAAGTCAACTGTGGAGGCTAGTGGGAGTTCAACTCATTACTTTATCTTCTGTGGTCAGGAGAGATGGGATAGATACGCCTGAGACCTTGTTCCTCACTCCCACTCAGGCAGAACTCCCAGTGGCCTCCTGGAATGTGGAAGCAGCCCTAAGGAATTGTGAGAAGGGACATGAGTGTCTATAGGGCAAGTTTGCTTTGAAACTTTGTCCAAATATAAAAGTTCTTCTGGGAAATAAACCCACCCCCAGGGAGTGACGCCAAGTTGTCCGTCCAATGTTAATTTGCCTGGGGTGAGGCAGAGAGATTGACAAGATTGAAGATTTCAGAAACAAAAATACGTTGCACAGAAACCTCATGCTTAATTTACAAGAAGGCATGATCTTTCCACTCCTTTGGCTTCCATCCTTCCAGTGCTTCATCTTACCGTGACAGACTGCACATTTAAGTCACTCCAAAGCTTGCTGGGTTGTAAATATTGGTCTTAGCTTGGTATATCTAAACAAAACCAGCTTCCTCCCGGCTGGATCAGTCTTTTTCACGTTATTGCCACAGAGTCAAACTCAGCAGCCCTCATAAAGCACAGTCAGTGTGAAAGGTGCTCGAAAAGCGCTACGGATTCTCCCGAGGCATCACACAGAACTGCTGTTAATGCTCAGCACCAAAGAGGGCCAGTTTTCAAAAGAACTCAGCCCTCAGCCTGCCAGGGGCAGCTGCGAGGAGGTGTTTGAAAATCTGGCCACTTCAGCCAGTGTCACGATGGGGGCTAAACTCTACTTCAAACCTGGCGATAGGCCTGGACTTTAGCATTATTGAGACGCTGGGTGTTTCATCAAAGGACTCCATTGCTAGGAATAAACCTGTAGCAAGATGAGGAAATACCCCTCTCTACTGACAGGTTCTTTAGACACACAGCTAGGCTGGACAGATTAGATGAGAAATACCCTGCTGCATGGCATGGGAGATGACCCTGCTTTGTTCCACGGCTTCCGAAGATGCCTAGGTTTTCTAACTGGCTGCTTGAAGGGGAGTCCACTGGTTTCCTCTGTGTGAGTCTCTTACAGAGATGCTGCTACATCTGAGCCACTTCCTGGAGTCCATTGTATTGGCTGATAACGGAGAGCTGGGTTTGGCCAGCGTGCAGGGCAGGTGCCCAGCATGACAGATGGCTGCACATAAGTCTCTAATAACAGACACTTTGATGGCTAATGCTGAAAGAACTCTTCCCGCTAGATCCACTCCTTAGTACTCATGCGGCTTCCTCGCTTTCAACACCTCACTTCGCTCAGACGGTGCAACTGGACTTGTCCACATCACCTTGGTCTAGGGCCAGGTTCCCTTCCTGGGACATGCAGAGGACCTGACTCCTCTTGGGGAGGCTGCTCGGTATCTTTATCTGCATTTTACAGGTGGGGAAACTGAGCCACAGAGATGATGCGACTGCCCGAAATTGCCCTGGGAGTGTGGCAGAGTTGGAGGCAGTGGCTCCCTGAACTACAAGGCTCTCCTTCCACTCCCTGCAGTGGCTCAGACTGAGCCCTCATGGTGCTAATGGCAGACAGTAAATACTGTACTCAGAATATCATTCCCAGAGCAGAGGAAGCTTACCCCAGATTTGGGCAGCATAGGGATCTCAGGGCCATGTTTCCAGGTTTTCTTGGCTCCCCAGGAAGTGTGGCATGTTCTCAGGACTGCCTATTTGTCTCCACTCTGCCCCAGCTGTGTCCCCAGGTCCTAGAGGAAATAGGGTTTTTTTTGCTCTGGATGATCAGCTTGGCTGCTTAGTGTTTGATGGAGTTTCTGTGGTGGGTGTTTAATGGGGCTTTAATGCTTTATTACTGTTCATTAACCCATTTTAATTGTCTGTGCAGTGCCTCAGGGTCTGCAGACATGAATAACTCTGAGGAGAGCTCTTCACTGCAATACAACACTTCCCTGCTGGGACCTCAGAGCCCAGGCTCCAGCCCATCCCTCATCACCCACCCAGCAGTTTTATAGCCCTAAGCCCGAGTTAGCTGCGTGGGGCCAGCTGGGGGCCTTTTATTGCCTGCAGACTGACATGACAGTCAGGTGGGGCTCCGGGTGTCCGAGTCAGCACCGCATGACTGCCCAGTCTGAGCTGCCAGCAGCTAAGTGACGGGGTTTGGAGCAACCTGGGCTCGTGGCAGATTAGAGGACATGTCTGAATGGGAGGGATAGCCAAGGCTGAACTGGGACATTGCCCAAAAGGGTCAAGAAACATTGACCTGGACTGGGAGCCTTGTGGTCTGAGGTCTGCCATCTCTGTGTAATGCAGAGGTCTGTCCTTGCTCCAGTTGGGTTTGGCTGAGTGTCCTGGGTGCATTTGGGCAGCTCTGCACTTTGTTCATCTGAAACTGTCCTCTGAATTTGAACTGAATTTGCATCGGCTCAGTGCCCAGAAAAATGCATTTGCAGCTAATTTACAATTTGCTGGAAAGATTTTATCTTGCTCTTGCTGACTGACAGTCCTGTGCTCTGGTGCCAGCAATGCTGTGTTCTGTCCTCTCCGGTGACTGGGGCGACAAGGGATGGTGCCTGATGAACATCCGTCAAGGGAATATTTCAATAGCTTTGTGCCTTCAGCTCAGTTCTCCTGACACCTGCTTTTCCCCATATGGAACGTCCGGTGGTCTTGGCTCAGATAAAACAAGCTCAGATCTGCTTCTGCTCACTAGCTTGTTCTTCCCATCCTGATGGCTCATGTGAGGCACCCTGCATGGGAAAGGGAACCGCATCTGGGTCAGTTATTAAATCTCTCCAACTCCATCAATACCAATTATTTTACACAAAGCAGAAAGTTTCTGCCCTAAATCAAACCCAATGGCGCCATCTCGTGATAAGAGACCCACTGCACAGAGGAGTAAAGTGCTGGTTTTTTGCAGCCAGGTAACTGAAGCATTTCATTGGAGAATCCCACAAGCAAGATAGTGAAATTAATGTGGTGCACTCAGCCCTGCAGCATGATTTGAAATAAGCTTAGACGTAGGGAAGAGTCTGCCTCGCCCAGTGAGTTGCACACTGTGAGCATGTCTGTAATGAATCAACACTGTAATACTAATCGTTAATAATGGATGTTTTACCATTGACTTCAGTGGCACCTGGCCCTGGCCCAGTGATTTTATGTCTTTCGCCTTCCCAGCTTCAAAATTGTGCCGTCTCCACCATGAACCCAATTTGTTTATCCCATGACAACCCGAAAGCAGCTATAGGGATTGTCACAGTTTGATGATCACACCTCCCTTAGTGGGACACTGTTGAGCCTATAAAAGCACCCAGAAAAAAGACCCAGACCTCAGGTCTTGTCTCCTGCCCTTGGTTTTTGTTAAAAAAAAAAGAAATGAAAGATCCTGGAATAATTAAATTAAGGCTCATAGGGTGTATTGAGAGGAGGTTCTTATGCAGTGAAAGGATTTCCAGATGTTAACTAATGCAGCCAGAGAGCTCTTATGTTCTTCATGAGGGCATAACAAAACATGAGGGTACTGATTTATTACATTAAAATAAATGAAACAGTCATCCTCACATACCGTATCTTATACAGGGGCTGAATAATGACACTGTTGTCATACATGGATGGGATGCGCTCTCTATTGTGCTGGACCTTGGGGAGCAAAACCTGACACATTCCATCTAATTGGCCTGTAAGCAGTCTCTTGACATGGATTGCTTTTACAGAATCAAGGACAGGTTACAGAGACCCTCTACCAGTAAGCTATAGAGTAGGGTCTGTTATGTACCTTGGGCCTTTAGTTTCTGGTTAATTGCTCTTTGCGAGGACACATCCTCCTGGGACCCTTGACATGGAGTGGTTTGTAGAGGGAGGTTGTACTGATCTGTGGCTCCACGCATGTGCTCTGCATGGTGATCAGCGATTCGCATACCCAGAAGAACACTAGGAATAAAACTCGTGGACTTTGGATTCTTGGAAAACACAGGCCAGTTCCTGCTGAAATGAAGGAGTGGCGCCCGGAGAAAGAACTGCTGTGCACAGGGGCAGGTCTGACATGTTCGAGCCAGCAGTGGGCAGTGACACACACTTAAAGGCCATGAACTGATCTGACCTGTTTGACCCAGTCAGCTGCTGCAAGTACATTTTAGACAAAGTGAGAACAAAGGTTTATCAAGGCAAACACTCATTTGGAATGGCACAGATTGGAAATAATTGTGTGCTCTCACTGGCCGGAGAGAAGCTATCTTCAGTCTCAAATCCTGGCAAAGAACAGACAGGAGTAGCTGAGAGCTCATTATCTGATGGGGCATATTTCATGAATCAAAGGACCCTTCATTTTACCTGGGGTTAGTTAGGATTGCAGATGGCGGATGGCTACCCAGGTTCACAATTTCCAGGGGGAGACTTTGCTTTAGACTCGTGTCTGAAGGGCGTGCATTGTTTTTCCAAACTGATAGAGTGCTAAGAATGCTTCACAAATATGCCAGAGAAATCCCAGCAGGTAGATTACAGTGAAAGGCAGGCTGCTCAGGACCTGCAAGAACGTGTTTACTTTTACCTGGCTGGTCTTGCCAGCTGCTGCCAGCATTCATTCTCCGCCCTGGCTGGATTCCCAGCCCTGGCAGGGACAGAATTTGGTACACTAAGTGAAGGTCATCAGGAGAATGCGAGACATAGGGAATAACACTCTGAACCTAGATGCATCATCTGAGCATCTCAAGGTGCTTTGGAAACATGAATTAATTCTATGCCTCACAACACTACGTGGAAGCTGGCATTAACCTAATTTTTCAGCCAGGAAAAACTAAGGTCCAACTAGGGTCTCTGACTCATCTGACGAAGTGGGTTGCAGCCTCTGAAAGCTGATGCCCGAAGAAATTTGTTAGTCTTTGAGGTGCCCCAGGACTCTGGTTGTTTTTGCTGTACACAGACTAACCCAGCCACCCCTCTGGAACTTGAGGCCCAGCTGAGTGCTGCATCACCAACCTGCCAGCAGCCAGATGGCTGCAGCTTATTTGCATATGATGAAGTTGATTGCAGCTGCCCTCATCTTTAACGTGATTTGTAGTTATTGGAAACTGAACTGCTAAGGAACAAAGAGCCTGTTTCTATGGAAATGTCCTTAGGAACAACAAATGAGGAAAGAGAAACACAGGAAATATGTTAATGAGCCAGAGATGTTTCTGTGAGATGTGTCAATGGTCCAGCCCCATCCAAGCCACCACCACTTCCTAATCTTTACTTTCTTGGTCAGGAAAGGCGACAACTGGCTGCTGTGCATAGCGCCACTGAAGTCAATGGGGCGATACCACTTGGTGTCTGATGCGGACCTGGCCCACACATAATTTCCAAGATTATTGGATCAGGACAGACCTGGTAACGCAGAGGATCATCTTTGTAAATTGCACTGTAATTCAGCCTTGCCCTTTAGGCTAAACATGGCCCCCTTGGCCCTAATTTCGCCTCTCTGGCATAACTCCACGGAAGGGGATGGTTACTCTGATGTACGGGAACAGAAGAGTCAGGCCCCCGGTGTATTTGTGAGCGCTCCCATGGAGATCATGAGCACCCTGGGACAGCGCTTAGCTGACCATTTGCACACCATGAGCCGCCACAGTGCGAGTCCCTGTGTGTGAATGGTCCGTGGGTGGTTGATAGGCTGAACCCATGATGCGGATTAGTATCCACTGGATCAGCTCCGGGCAATGCCAATGAGAGAAAGAGCTAGGCCGGCATTGTTCGACCGCAGCTGCTCTGTCACTTACTAAAAGCCGGTGAGCAGCAGAGCCTGGATTCTGCAGCTGAGGGCCCCAAGGTGCGGTGTGCTCGCTGCATGGGCGGGGGGAGAGCGATACAGGTGTGGCCCCCAGCACGGGGTGGCCGCAGGTCCCCTTACTCCATGGCAATGGTCGGGGGTTGGGACACTAGCCTGTGACTTCGGAAACCTGGCTGAGTCCCTGCTCTGCCCCAGCCGCCCTGGGCAAGTCCCTCGAAGGGCCTGACTCCCCCTGCAATGGGGCGGGGGCCCATCTGCCGCCCTCGGCCCACCCTCCCTGGGCAGGGCCCGGGGCTCCGGACCTCCGCGGGGTCTGGGGAGGGTTTGCCAGAAAAATAACCGAATCTGCTCGGACTTGGGGGGTCTAGAGCCCGGCTCTGTCCCTGCTCGGCAGAGCGGTACGGGGCTGAGCGGGGCGGGCCCGCCGGACAGACAGACGGACGGGGGGGGGCGCTCCCGGCTGGCTCCGCCCCAGGCCCGGGAAGTGGGCGGTGTTGCCGGTCGGCTCCCTCCCGCTGCGGCAGAGGCGGCGGAGCAGGACCATGGCGGCGGGTAGGGCGGCGCGGCCGGGCGGGGGGATGCGGGCGGCGCGGCCGGGCGGCTCCGGGGGCACTAACGCGCCTCTCCCCCTTCTCCCCACAGAGGCCGAGACCCGGCAGCGGCTGCTGCGCACCGTCAAGAAGGAGGTGGGTGCTGGGCCCGGGCGAGCCGCACATCTGGGGCCCCTTTGGGGCGGGGGGGACCCCGGGCGGCTGCACATCTGGAGCGCGTGGAGGGGAGAGTAGGGGACGCTCCGGGTGTTGCTGGAGGGGGACC
>ML685954.1:6726384-6798579 GCA_007922175.1 Pelusios castaneus
TGGGGGAAACTGGGAATGCGCCAGATGTTGTTCCTGGGAGGGGGTACCATAGGCGGCTTCACATCTGGAGTGCCGGGGGGTGGGAGGGAGACTAGGGATGCTCCGGATGTTGCTGCTGGGGTGGGGGCTGGAGTGGCTGGCCTGGGGAGGGGGCTGTATCCTCTCCCCATCTTGTTTATCCCTTGGTTTGTGGCTGCTGCAAGGCTGTCAGCGATGGTGGCCATCTGGACTCTGAACAGCTCCGTCCCCTCTCCAGCTGGGGATTTGAGGCGTGCAGGGCTGGGGTAGATGAGGGGCCCAGGATCAGTTGTAGTTTTTGGACGCCCCTGCCACCCCAGGCTGTAAGCTGCGGTCTCTGTTTGGGGCTGCCATGCAGGCACAGGCACGGGCCTTGGGTTTTCTAACATGGGGCTGTGGGAGAGGGAGTGGTGTGGAACACGAACACATCAGTCTGCTGCTCCAAAGAGACAAGTCAAGCCCAGCTAGATTTATTTCATTGTGAAGGCTGGCGGCTGGGTCACTGGCTCCTGTTACCGAGAGGGTTTAATGGCTCTGTTGATACAAAAGAACATGATGTTGTGTGGGGAAGGGTTCTGAAGGACTCTGTCCTGATTTTCACAGCTGTCTCCAGCTAATGGAGGCAGGATGGTCTAGTGGTTAGAGCAGGGTGCTGGGAATATGGGTTCCTGGCTTCTAATGCAGCCTCTCCCCCACCATGTGACGTTGGGACAGTGGCTTTAGCAGTCTCCTTGTCTCACTTCTCCTGTTTCTCAGGGATGCTCTGAGGTTCCAGGAACTAATATTTGAACAGCTCTATTAGATCTTCGGGAGTGTGGTGTTGTACAAATGTGAAGCCTTGTGTCCATCTACAAATCCTTGAGGATATTGTTCTTGCTTGTCCTGCGGTATCATCAAGGACCCCAGCCCTGGACCCAGGATCCCACTGTGCAAACACAAACCAAAAACCAGCCTCTGCCCCCAAGAACTTCCCAGCGATGCGCCGCTAACCATTAAAGGCCGTGCTCGGGCGATACACGATTGCGTTGTCCGGGGGTATTCGGCGATACGGCTGCGTTAGCAGGCATCCTGGCGTTAAACTTCCAAGAGCTGTTTGGAGAGTTTGCCGCGGTCTCACTTTGACTCACCAGAGAGAGAATTCCACCATGGGAAAGCTTCCGCCTCGTCTCTCTAGCGGACTCAGTGTTACGTGGAGGCTCAGTGGCAGCAGTTTGTGTAAGCAGAGGCTGGGAGCTTACGACTCAGGGTGGGCTGTCTCAGTCCTTTATTTTTCTTTCTTTTCTGGATTTTCAACGGCTCCTTTGGGAAAGTGCGAGGGCCCGGTATTTACCCTGCCTAAAAAAGGAAACAAGCAGTGTCTTTTGGGGACTGTGGATTCTCTGTTGGCCCTGACCCAGGCCACTGCTGCACTTCACACCCTCGCCAGAGATGGCTCTTTCATTGCCATCTGCTGTGTCTGTTCAGTGACGTGCTAGCCCCCTTTCTTAGCATCCCCCACTTGCTTTGAAACCCCCCAAACAGAATATATAGACCACACCACTGGCGCTGTCCAGGCAGGGATGCTTCATCTTGTATTTTGAGAGGGTGGTACTTGCAGGAAGAGCAGAATTTGGTTTTCTTACCTTGCACGTATAAGATCCTCGTGTGTCACGGGGAGACAATAGGCACAGTGCACTGGATCAAATTAAAATCACTACCAAAAGTGCCATGCATTCAGAACACATTAAGGGCTATCACTGTATCTGATCTGAGCTCCAATGTGGGGCTTGTCTCCTCTTTAATGTTTCTGGCTGAGGACTGGGCTGGTGGCCTGAGCATTGTAGGGGATCTGTAATCCATTCTGGTGCAGGAGGTGCAGATTCCTCTGTCCTGTGTCATGTAAATAGGTATCTTTGCTCCTGGGAATGCACGGCCCAGCGAGACAGCTGCACCCTGTTTGCCCCAGAGCACAAATGACACTAAAGATCCCTGTTCTCTGCCTGACTGCCCCCTTCCTCTAAATCCTCAGGGCGGTAAAATGTTTGAGAACCCTGATCTTGGCACTTCAGAGCTTCTCAGAAGAAGAGTGTGCACATGCTTGTGCATCCCTGTGCTATGTGAGTGCGTGTGCCCGCAAGGTGAACAGAGTTAGGGCTAATTTCTAACTCTCGCGCCTCATGGTCTTTCTTTTAACATATCTTGAACCGTCTCTCTTTCTGTTAAACTTAACAGCTTTCACTCCCCCAGGCTTGCGTGGCACGTATGTGCCTTGGAGAGAGCGCAATATATGATACATTGTTCATCCTCACAACTTCAGAATCTTTCACCAGTGTGGGTAAGCGTTGTACAGAGGTGAAACACGAGGAGTGGAGAAAGGAAAGGCCTTCGCAGGGAGCGAGTGGCAGAGCCTACAACAGAAGTGAGGTCTCCCAGTGACTACCTGCTCTACCCACTCGACATGCCGCCTTTTATAAGTAACCAAGACACACTGTTTGAAAACGGAGAAGATTACTCCCAAGCCACACAACAAACCGACCAGTTTGTGCCCTTCCACGTCTTAAAGCGCATTGCGATGGGAAGGAATACTTCTTGTTCCGTGACATCTGCTATTCGACTGGACGAAGGGTCTGACAGTAATTTAACATCTGAACTAAAACTGACTTCTCATAATTTCCATCCATCCGTGTCCCTTCTCATGAAGTGCGAGTAACAGAAAGAGGAGGAGACCGTCTCTGAAGGGTCTGAGGTGGTAAAGGCAGAGGTGGTGATAGCGAAGGAGATGAGTGCCCTTATTGAATAAGTTAAAATGGGGTCGAACAAAGACCATGGTCTTCCGGTCTGGAATCTGTTCTCTGTTGGTTCTGACCCTGCCCTCATCCCTGTAGTGTCTGAGTGCCTTCCACTTATACATGAACATATAATGCATGCATTTCATTCATTCATATGACGCAGCATTTTGGTGAGTCCAGGTAAATTCAGCCAAAGAGGAGTGAGGAAGAGGACGTGAAAAAAGACGACATGGTCAAGTGAAATCGCTCTGGTCACGCGGCTGCATGCATGTCAGCATATGGCATAGTCTGATGTTTGCTTTTTATTAACAGGCCTCAAGCTAGTGCCTCGCTGTAATATCCCTGTTCAATGCCTTCTGTGCGACAGAAACACTCCAGAATCTCCTCCCACTCACCCACCCTGGACTGCAAAACATTTGTTTTTATCTTTTGAATGCTTTGCTTGGGATTTTCTAGCAGTATCTGAGCATTCAAGCTCAGCGACAGAATACCTGGCTTCTGTTTGCTCAGAACATCTAGCACTGTTGGCTGAGGCTTGAGGCGGATGAAGACATACGGTACTTGGTCTGACTCACAGTGGAGATCTGCCACTGAGACCCTAATTCAGCAAGATGCAGTCAGGTGTGTGTCTTGCTGAGCCCAGCATCTGCACTTCTCTTCCCACTCTTCTTCTCCACTAGAAGTCAGAAAAATATTTAAGAAAATAAGAGCCTCTGGGTAATGCAGCTAGTTATTTAGCAACATTCGTGAGAACTAAAAGAGGTAACCTTTTTCTCCATTTTTGTCTTCTGTGTCCCCTGCTCATTGGTTCTACTTCAGATACTTTTAAACTGAGATTTCTTTTCTGAATTGATTTAACCCATTTGGGCTAAGTCAGAAAACTAAGAAAATTCCCCATGGGTAGGAGCACTGCAGGAATTTCCTCCATTGTTCCGCCCCTATGACTTTGTCAACTGCTCGTTTTTGTTCTGCTGAATTAGAACCGTAGTCCTACTCCATGGGTTTTCACCTCTGGCGTAGCAGATCTGGTGTCGATGAGTTGGGTTGTCCCTTTTGTGAGATGTTTTGGGACCAAATGGGTGGAAATAAAGCAAAATAAAGCTGCAAACTATTCCTGCTGTGTTATCAAGTTAGCAGACTTAATCGGGAAATAGATCTTATTTGCCATGAAAAATTACAAACCAGTTTTTGTTTTTCTCCAAATTTTTCAGGTTATTTTTAAAATGAAAAGCATTTGCTTGTGAATCACTAAGAGGTATTCATCTTGCATGGGGGGTTCAGGTTTTCCGTAAATACTTGGAAAACTTCAACCAAAGCAGACATGTTCTTACAAAAACTTTCACTTCAGTGAAGAGGTATATTTTTATTGATTAAAAAATTTCAGTGCATTATTTTTTGCTCAGCTACAGGTAATAGCGTTGCAGAGTCAGCATCACATTTGAAAGAACGCTGGATATGTGAGGCCCAGATCTTTACCACCTTTTTCCTTGCACTGTCATTTCCACCAGTGCGAAGTGTTAGTCTAGCGGATCAGAATGGTGCATTTTACGTCTACTCTGCCCTGTTGCAATGTGAAAGGCAAACAAGAGTCGCCTACAATGTGCCTAGAAACTAGTTACATGAACAGTCCTGGTGCATGAAATAACTGGAGAAAACAGAAAAATAAACTCCCTGGTTGTTTTATTTATTCTTTTGTTGAGACTTCACTTTTTTGTTTAACTTACTACTCAGTAAATAAATCATTTGAAATGTTTATCAAACAGTTGGTTCCCACGTCCCAGTATTATAAACTGTGTAGCCTATTCATAGATGTTTTTCTTTAAATAATTATTGATTGGTTACTCCCTGTTGCATTAAGAAAGCTTTTAGTTTTATCTATTAGATTCGCTTGTTTGCCTGTCCTTTTATAGCTTGAATGAGTTCTGCTATAGATTTCACATAATGCCCATCCCGGGTTACATGGCCAGAAAGCACTATCTCTCCCCACCTAGCTTAATTTATTTGATCAATGAGCCTTGTTTTTGGGTTTGGAGCTATGTTGTGCAGAATTGTCAGTAATATCCATGTTTGCACAGTCTGTGTGTGCATTCTTGGGGTGTGTGCACCAGTCTTTCTGAGCTCAAGGCCAGCTCCCTCAGTTCTGGATTTGTAGAAGCATTGTATGGTTTCATTTAGAATTTTTGGGCTCTCCTGGAGTAAAGCGCTTGAGCATTAACGGTTGTCAAGACAGAAAAAATGCTGAGTTGATTCAGACCTGATAAGTTGATAAGACCTGGTCCGACATAACAAAGACAAGACGGAAATGCTGTAAACCTATAAGGCAAGGTATTGACTGTAAAGGACCGTTCGGATGTCTCCCCACTACACATACCAGTCATTTGAAATGTGCCTGCATCAGAAGGAAACAAAACCTTAGTCTACGATATCTTGGGCTGTCTGCATTGATCGCTGCTGAAACAATCTTTCTCATCAGGAGGGGCCATTTTCTGTTTGTCTGAAGGTAAAAGCATTTGCTTACAGCCACTTTCTCAGAAGCCCACAAACTTGGGGGGAAGTTTCATTCCAAACCCAATTTTCTTGCCCCCTTCTCTCCTGTGTTCCCTTTGATAGCATTTCAGAGAGATCTCTGCTTCAGTTAAAACTCCTTCCTTTTCCTGCACAGACGCACGGTGGCTGCAAGAAATCATTCTCTAGCGCTTGTGCCATTGGTCTGTTGCTGTGGAAATGCCTTGTCACAAATTCAGCATTATGGCTTCCGAGCACGACCGCCTGCGAAGGTGCGCTGGCAAACAATGTCAGATCTGGCAATTCTGGCATTCAGGAGACAACAGAATCAAAACAAGTGTCAGTGAAACTTCATTGTTCTTTATTTCTGTGGTGCAAATGGTGTGCTGTGATTTCCGGTGAGACAGGGCTGTCGCCGAGGGATCAAGCATTCGAATATCAAGAAATTACCAAAGTTAAGTGTCTTTCATGTGATTTTTGTCAAAACACCACCAACATCCAGGCATGCGAATTGCATTTAATGAGGAAGCCAGGCCAGAACGTGCTGCATGTGTGTCAACTTTAATGTTGTGATTAGGGCCCTAGGTCAAATTCCTGTTTGACGTAAGCTGCTGTTACTCCTTTATTGATCACACTCAGACCTGGTAGAAATGGATCCAGTTTTAGTAGGAGTAGCTTTGCAGCTGATTACTCCAGATCTGAACCTGCCTGTACAACTCTGGGATTTCCTGACTCCTCAGCACTTAATGGGGGTGTCCCCCACTCTTCCTCCATCATCATCAATCTTTGCATTTTGTGTCTTGTGGCACTTTTAAAGACTAACAAATTTATTTATCGCATGAACTTTTGTGGGAGAAAATCCCACTTCGTCAGGTGGGCGGGATTTTCTCCCACAAAAGCTGATGCAATAAATAAATTAGTTTGTCTTTAGAAATGCCACAGGACTCCTTGTTTGTTTTGCTGAACTAGACTGACATCTCCCCCTCTGGAACTTGCACTTTATGTGTGTGTGTGTGTGTGTGTGTGTTTTGGCTATGTCAAAAATGTATAGCCTGTTTCCTTTAATGAACTCTACCTAGCATTACCTCCAGGTCCTGTGAAGTGCTTGTCAGCTGGCATAAGACCTCGTGTGTCCCAGGCATCGCACTCACGAAACGCAAAGGTTGACATTAACGCAACAGTACAGAAGGGGGACGAAGGACACAGCAGCCGAGCGTTCGGTCGTCAGGAAATTCCCGAGTTGTACAGGCCCGTTCAGACCTGGAGCAATTCAGTGCAAACCCACTGCCTGTTGAGGAAAGGGCGGTAAATAATTAAATAACACTTTTAGAAAAACCAAAGGTCTGAGTCCGGAGGATTAAAATCAATGGCGCAGCGGTTGCTCGAGTATCAAGCTGCTGAACATCTCCAGACAGAAATGTGGTTGTACTGCACCAGACACTTTAAGCATGGAGTCTGTGTCTGCTGAGATAGGCCTGCTGGAGTACACGGTGTTGCTGGAATTCCCCCTTCCCATCTCAAACCAGTGTGCCCTGGTATTGGCTGGGTTCAATGGTATGACTCCATTGAAATCCACAGGCCGGATTCCCTGCTGGCGGAAGCAAGTGTCTGTGCTGGAGTGGTGCCAAGCAATGGATCTGGCCGAATGGTGTTACAGGGTTTAGTGAGAAGAGAATTGGGGCTTTTGTTGGGTGAGATTGATGACGTGATTCGTGCCAGCTGCTGTGCAGGCCTTGGGGATTCTCTGCCTCACTGCTGTTCGGAGTAGCCACTGGCTTTGTGTTATTTCCTCTGATTTGGAGCGTTTCTTGGATCGGCTAACTTGGACGGTTACAATTTCATTTTTAAAAGCAGTGTTACCTAGTCCTTCGGTAGAACCTCTCCAGCGGTGAACAGGGGCTGGGCATGGGGAATTGGCTAGGCAGACAAAGCCTTTTCGAGGTGTATTGTGATTCTCCGTGCTTCCTGCCTTGGGATTTTATAGTGCAGCCCCTCATCCCATGAGTCATGGCACTGAAGGTCTCATGGAATTTGCTTTTTAAAAAAAAAGAAAGTTTCCAGCCTTTATGGTTTTGAAGGAAAGTCGGAAAACCCGAACCTTGAAGGCAGATAAAAGGAACCAAACACTTGAATTAAAAAACCTGCTGACTTTTGGAAGTCTGATTCAGGTCCCTTGACTGCAAGGGCTGTAGTGTGTTTTCTCTCCTTAGGTAGAGGCGTGAGTGCTGCTTTTTCAAAGAAACTTGCAAGCTTCCTTGTCACTGGAGCGAGGGAGAAATTTATGACAGCGCCAGCTGCTCCCATTGACGTTGCTGCCGTGGCTAACCCAGCATATTTATTCTGCAATATCTTGCGTCTGTTAATATGCTCGTGGGTTGGCTGTTTGAATATTTCCGTATCAGCGAATCACACTTTTCAATGTGTCCCTGAGGGTAATGGAATTGCAGGCAGCATATGGAAGGATTTATTTATTAAATATAAGGCATGAAGATGGGCCAAAATCTGGTCTATCTGGTGTAAATCTGGAGTAACAACTCTTATGTCAGCGGTGTTGTGCTAGATTTGCACTGATGTAACAAGTGGGATTTTCTCCCACGAAAGCTCATGCAATAAATGAATTTGTTGGTCTTTAAAAGTGCCCCGGGACACCTGGTTTGTTTGGCTGAACTAGACTGACACAGCTCCCCCTTTGAAAGTAGAATTTGTACATATGTGTCCACGTTTGTTTTAAAATGGCAGTTCTGCTGCGTGTGCGAGCCTGGGGAACTGCCCGCCCGATGCACACTTGAAATGTGGCAGTGTGAAGCAGTGGGAGCAAATAGCTCCTTAGTTATGGTGAGCGAGTTTGTGAATTAGACTCAGCCAGAGTCTCCGCTTGTTTTCAGTGAAGCTATGTTGCTTTCCACGAGCCAAGGATCTGGTCCCATGGAGCCCCGTTTAAACTCGTATCAACCCAAATCTGCAGCAAGTCCATTGCATCGAGGGTAGATATGGCGGGTACCCGCGCACCGTGGTTGGGACCCGGTCCTGGGTCACAGCGCCCCCCGCTGCCGCCGTCGACAGACTGGAGCGCATTGCTCGAAGGTGTAATTGTTGGGTCATGGGCATAAATGATTTTTTTCAACTGGGTCCCGAGAAAAAAAGTTTGAAACCCACTGGTCTGTCATGAGCAAGGGCACATTGCGTCTCCTGACTCCAGTGTAGCAAATGGCTATCATTTCCTGCGCCCTGGAGTGCGCATCCAGAAATAGTGCCGTAGTCTCCGATTGTCCAGGAGAGTGGGTCTTGCGGGTTTTGTAATAATAGACTGAAGTTTGTTGTGAGTAGTTCATTAGAGACCCAGCGGAAGTGTAGACTAGAGGCCGCGAGGTCTCTGTGGTGTGAGCTCTGGGGCTGGCAGATCAGAGCACTATTCAGCAGGATTATTTCTTTAACAGTCAGCGAGTTGACGCTGAAGCTGGTAAGTGGCAGACTTTGGCTGAGGCGCACAGGGTGCTTAAGAGGTCTGCTTGGCCCTGCCCATGGAATAAGCGCTGTTCATTCCTGCAAAGGGTATGAACCATCTCGATGCAGTGAATATTCCAAAGAAGGCAGATAAAACAGGATGCCGCGGTGCTGTTTCTTACGGGAACCAGATTAACAACTCTGCTGCCTTTGTCTCTTAAGTAAAAGCAAATGTCGTGCCCATGAGAGGTGCTGGATTGACAGCCCTGGACTGGAGAATGACGGCCTGCACTGGCCTGCACTACAGCTCAGCTGGTGGGCTGTGAATGCTGTTCCTCATTCATATTCCTGGTGCTCCTCTGTCTGTCTCCACTGATTGTCTCTTGTCTTAGTTTGTCAGCGTCTTGGGGCCAGGGCTGTCTGTGCAGCGTCCAGCCCCAGGGGGTTGTAGGCCCTGTGATAATGCAAATAATAAATAATGGTACGTGTTCATTTCCCAGTACTGCCCCACCAATGGGGCTCAGGCCTGCCCCAGGGGGCCCCATGGCTCTCCATTCATGGCTCTCCGCAACAGCTCTCTACTTCGGGGACCTGTGTCGTGAAAGGATTTGTGATGTCTTCGTTTGTCTACTAGGAATTGGACAGAGACTTTCAACATTGGCCACCGAACAGTCTTCAAATGGGAATGATGTATCTCGGCAGAATTCCTACCTGTTGTGCCCTGTAGGTGAAAGGGCTGGGTCCCTGTGCTGGCCCTGGACCAGCCAGCCCCGTGGAAGTTGGATGCTGAGCAGCCAGTGCGCTGAGACCAGATCTGCAGATGAAACGCTTGTGACTATTTTGCACCAGTCTTTGGCACGCCTGTCTCTGTAAATCCATGCTGCACTCCTGCAGCCGGGCTAGATTGCAATCCCCTACATCACTGGGCTTTTCCTGCAGGATTTGTGCACCTGATTGGCCCTTTTGTGGAACGTCTTCTATTCTCTGACAGCTTAAATACTTGAGACGTGAATGATTGCTGTGGCCTGCAGTACCGCAGCTGTTAATGGTCACAGATCAATCCAAGGAAGGAAGGAATGTGAGCTATACTCCGGGCCAGAATCTCTTCTCAGGTTCCCGAGTGTGAATTGGGGTAACTGCCGTGAAACTGCAGTGGAAGAGGGGAATTGGCGCCTCTCTCCTCCGACTGCATTTAGATGTTGGCCGTTCTAATGTGGCTGCTGTTCCTCTGAGTTACCCTGTCACAAAGAATGCAGAAGGGAAGGCTTTTCCCCTGGTTTCGGAGAACCCAGAATATGTTTCAAAGCTGTAGACAGTTACCTCTGTTAAAATAACAAGGTGAAAGCCAGGAGGGATTTGCTTTGAGTCCAGTGACCAGTTCGATAAATAGACATCTCAGCTGAGAGTTCTTGCTAGAGTGCTGTCTACGTTAGTCTGCAGGTGTCTGCCAGTGTGTCTTCTATCCTTGGGGGGAAAAAACCATCCTTCAGCCCTGTCGCTGGGAAATACCAGTTAGATGGCCCGCTGGCAAAATAACTGTTGAGCTCTTCCAAGGCTTACTAGAGCAGATGTGCCCAGACATGCCGTCATTTGCCTTCTGTCTCCCTTAGTCTCTTATGAGCCGGGAAATTGTAACGTAGCGCCATAGCGTGGGAAAACGCTGCACTTCCTCCCGAGGACCATAACTGGCCCTTCTGCTGTGGAAGGAAGGAGGCCCCGATTCAGCAGAACATTTAAACCTGCTTCAAATGAAGCACGTCCTGATGTTTGACGTAAGTGCTTTGCAGAATCGAGACCTGGCTGAGGGCTGCAAGGCCGGGCGCTCCATTCTGAAATTACTGCACCAAGGCTGGCCGTTAAAATGTCTCGAGGAATAACTTGTTAAACGTATGATCAAAACCATGTGAATCTAAGATTGGCGTGGAAATGAGAGCAAATACTGGCACATGAAAGAACACGGAAAGCAAACATACAAAAGCAAACCGGAGTTTAAAAGCAGATACCGTATTTTCTGTGGGCACAGACTCAGGCTTGAAAGGTCACTGCAAAAAGGAACATAAAGGGCTTTTTCTTCTTACAGTAACGAGTGGGAAATGACACTTTGGGTTGTTAAAGCCATTTCAGCTGCCAAAACAGCCGGGACAAGAATATTTGTATTGATGTGGTAGGAAATGCAAGGGCGGAAGAGGCCATTAAAGTAGAGGGTGAGAGTGAATGATGTGGAAAGGGGAAGCCAGGATCCACAGCCACCTGCAACGTGAACTCAGGAGGACGGTTTGAAAGGAATTTGATGTTCAAATGAAATGGAGAGTGGAAGTTACTCTCTCCATAGTGAGAAGGGGAATTGGAGAGGATAAGAACCGAGCCCAGGCTCAGAAGAATGGCATTCATGTGTCAGAAACTTAATGGGTCTTACTTTATTGAAAGTCCAGTCTTGGAAGCTGGATGGTCCTGGGAGTTTGCTACAGAGCTAAGGTCAAATATTGGCTCACGTGTCCAGAGGGATTTTACTGCAATCCCAAAACTAATCGGACCCCATTGGTTGTCGGCTCTGGAAAGGCTCCAGGCTATGGTAGAGGAGCAGTGCAGGTCGAGATTGAGGAGCCTGAGCAGAGCTGTGTGAGGAGTGGCCACGGTGCAGCAGAGCGGTGTTCTGGTGTGCTGGCATAGCTGCCTGTCAGAGGTATGCATGGCACAAAAGTTGGTGGTGGGGGGGCTGCGGGTTAGGACCGAGGTGCACCGGCAGCTGACTGGGAACAGAGGCATGGAGTTTCCTATTCAAGGCTTCAGGCCACCGCCACGAGGCCTTGATTCTCAGGAGTATTAGAAAATCACTCACAAATGACAGGGAAAAAGTGGGATCTTCATTAAATCAGAGACTTTATTGCCTTTTCAGTCCCATTTCAATGGAGTGACTCAGCAAGTGCAGGGTGAAATCGTTACGGTGGAAGTCTTCATTGTTTGGGCTTTTCTGTCATTTTTGCTGGTGAACAGCCGTGTGGTTCCATACGGCATGAATGTCACTGCAGACGGAGCCGGGGTTGATGTCAGCCTGGGCCGCGCACTGGAGGTGGCTCTGAAAGGCAGCTGTCCTGATAATGGCTTTTCATGGCGAGGTGTGTGTGTGTTTAGAAACAGGACACCAGACGCATTCAGACAATGGGCTTGGAATAAAAACCTTCTACAACTGCAAAACAGGAATAATTCTGAACAGAGATTGTAGATTCCAAATAGTCTTCTAGCATTTGCCAATATCTCACGTATTTGCTACAATACAGGCTTATTTTCTACAGAGTTCTTCCGCCCGATTCGTACCCAGGTGAGAAGAGCGTTGGCTGGGGGCTAGGGGGACCACGACGTTATTCACCACTCAGCCACTGACGTGCCGTGTGACCCTAGTCACAACACTTTCCCTCTCTAGAGTCTAGACTGTGTGTGCTTTGGGAGAGGAACTCTCTCTTGCAGAGGGACGCTGCAGTGCCTAGGGATCTTGGCTGGGACCTTCGGCTGCTCTCATAATGCTGCTGCTAATGAAGGAAGAGCAGCGTCATGTCTCTTTCCAGAGTGGCTCAATCTGGAGCCATCTCCCACGCAGCCCCCTCTGGCAACTGACGCGTGGGGAAGAACACAAGTAACTGGAACCTATCTCGCTTTGACCATTGGGCCATCTGATGCCAGCCACCAGCCTGGAGGCAAATATTTCCCCACTGGTCTCTGCTGAATCTGTTTTGATTGATTTAAAAAAAGCCTTCTGCTGTCTTGAGTTGTGGAAAGATGTGGCTTGTCAGGGGCCTCCAGGGGAAGGGAGACGTGGCCTCCAAGCAAAGAAGGTCAGTTGCAGTTTGCAGACACTCTATTATGAAACACGGCTTTGCCACCAGCTCTGTTCTGTTATTTTTTAGTTAAGCAAAGCTCTCCCTTTTGTGGAGTGTCCCCTGCTGGATCTGAACCAGTGCGTGACTCCAGCCTGCATTCCTGCACCCAGGGTAGGCCCAGGTACACTGGTGCGCTGTGATTCACCAGCTCTTCATCACCCGAGTAGTGCAGAGCAGCCGGCACATGCTGGTGTGTCTGGTTCGGCAGGCTGCCAGCGCCCGTACTGCTTGACTGCTGATGTGGCAGCATGCGGACGGCCTGCCTCCTAAGATCACGGCTGTCTGGATACATGGAATTGGGAGACGTGGGGGCTCTGAACAAGGGGCCTGACCCTGAATCTGATGCACTGGCTGGTGCAATTAAAAGCTCCAGTCCCACCCACTGTGCTTTATGTGGACTGAAGAGGACCGGTGTGGAGCTAGATTATTGGACAGATATTATTACTGCCACCTGGCTCTGGAATAAGCTGTGCCCTTGGGAGTCTCCAGCCATGAAGCCGATAAGGTACCATCTGGCTTTTTCCCAGCCTCTCTGAGCTGAATTGGGAGCCTGCCTGTCTCCTTTCCACCCTCTGCTGGTGGCTGGGCCCCATCGCGAGGTGGTTGAATCTGCGACAGCCTTGTGGAACCATAGGCAGTAGAGTTCCCAGGGTTTATATCCAGAGGTTGGCCCAGGTTCAGTCCCAGTTCTTGCAGATCCTCCAGGGACAGGATGTTATGCCTGCAAGATACAGCACTTTGGACAGCCTCCTTTGATAACAGCAGTGTCTAGGGTTCCCAGCCAGGTTGGAGGCCCCATTGAGCTAGGCACATTATACACCAATGCAGAAAAAACAGTGGTAGCGCCGTGGAGCTTGGAGGTGACATACTAGGCAGGCAACAGGTGGTAGAAAGGAGGTGTTGTTATGGCAGGTGTCACTAAGTGCTGCTGTTCTCCAGTCTTCCAAGACATGTTTTACTTGCGCATTTCAGTCGTGGGAAGCCATGCTGCGTGGTAATCTTGTTATGCTAGGCTCTGGGTAGGAGAAGAGCTGTGTGAGCGGCAGGAGAGTTTGCTGTCTGCCTTGGTCTCTTATTAAATGAGTTTCTTGAAACAGACTTGCTCGCAGGGAACTGTGCGTTGGTGCCGGGCTGATATCTTTGGGAGAAAGGATTGCTTGCATGTTGGGTGACCACCTCTGTTCCAGGACAGATGCTGTTGAGTGGATTAACTTACAGTTAAAATGTGCCCAGACAGTGCATCACTGATTACTTCTTCACCAGGCAGCCAGTCTGCAAGGCCACAGACATCTACAGCTGGACATAGAGACAGCAGCAGTATTATAACCATGTCACAGAGGAGGAACTGAGACTCCAGTTCAAGGGTCTGGCAGATCCAGGTATCCAGCTCTCTTGAGTCCCAAACCAGAGCTGTCTCCACATCAGCATCCTTCAGAGATTCCTGCTGAACTGATCTGGATGTGCCAGACCCCAGCTGAGAGCTCATGATATCCACCAAGCCTTCTGAAGTTGGCATTGTGCAAAATGCTGAGTCTGTCGTCCAAGAATGCCCATCTGTATGTGTGGATGTGACTACTCAAAACCACAACACCTGAGGGGCAAATGGAGAGCTGCGTCTATGTCAGGTTTAAGCACTGCTGCCTTGTAAAGGGTGGAAACCGGCTCTGTATTTGAAGTGAACAGTGCCTGTTTCTGCATGTACGGTGCTGCTGCGATTGTCCACATTTAGCTTCTTCAACTATCTTACAGAGTTAGGCACGTTGTCCAGCAGTGGGAGGGGCTGCTTTGGGACACGTGCATATAATCATTACAATGGTCTGGCTGTCTTATTGCAAAGGAAATTGTGAATGCAGATATAATTTAACACAGGAGGCAGATTGTTTGCACTAGTATGTGGGGCAAGGTAGGTGGAAAAACCTAGCCAAGTGGAAGGGCAACAGTGTGGGTAAATATTGGCTTAGACTCATAGAACCTGGAACTATGCATTTGCTCCTGGTCCCTGCTCTCCAGCCCGTGTCTTAACTGCTGCTATGTTCACTGGAGGAACACCGGGAGCCAGGACCGTGACATTGCAAGGAGGCAAGTGACTGGAACAACTTGCTTTGGGGTTTTGTGGCTGGAGGTAAAGTGAGGCCCTGGGAATTTTGTAGCAGATGGAGGCAGAAGCCTCAGTCCCTGTGTGGTCTGGCTATTCGAGAGTGGGTGTGGTGGCTGAAACAGGCCCCCTCGGGGCTCTCAGCACAGACCCGTTTTGGAGTTCAGCATAGAAATATGTGCTCACCGAGGTTCCCTGCCTGCAGCCCGGGCTTTGCATACTCAGTCCTGACTCCGTTCACATGCCCGGGCTTCTCTTGAAGCAGATAAGCCGTCAGTCGGACCGCTCACGGGAAGGATGGTAAGCAGGTGCTGAGGTGTTTGCGGATCAGGGCCCAAGAGAACAGAAATGGCTCTGAGCAGTTTATCTAGACCCGCTGTAACGTGCTCAGCACCAGACGGGAAGATGACAGTCATGTACAGCAGCAGGCAGATCATGACTATTCATATATTCCACACCTGAGCAAATGAGAGCGAGGGACACAAAGGCCTAAAATAGGGTGCAGAAAGCTAGTGGGGGGTAAGGCACTCAGGCAGGCACGGTTTTGCTCTGCCGGCCTAGGCTCAGTGACTGAGAAGGGTTTTATTTACAGCGTGTGAATGGAATCCAGTTGTTCATTTCTCTGTAGGCCTCTTGAGAGAAGTTACCTCTACCTGCGAGTGTCTGTAGGGTGAGCGCATTGATGACGGAGTAATCTCTCAGGCTGTGTCTACACTAGAAAAGTTAAGTCGACTTAATAAGGTCGACTTTAAGTCAGAGTTGATTTTTGTTACATGGTCTTTTGTGCGTGCGTGCATGCATGTGTTTGTGTGAGAGACAGAGAGAGAGAAAGAGCAAGAGCGAGGCTGTTTCCTCATTTCAGAGGTTTTCATTACTTTTTGCCTACAGCTGGTGTGAGGGAGAGTGTTCCATTATTATGAAATACTTCATAAAAGTCTATCAAGCTTTTCCTCCTCCCACATTTTACCTACCTTGTTAATCGCTCTTTTAATTTTCTTTGCTCATTGAAGGGCAGCAAACATCTTATTATCCTCAGGAGAGAGTTGCTTTAGCTGGGTAGTGGGCATTTTCATCTGGGGAAAGCTCTTAACTTTGTATCTGCAATATATCATGGGTTAACATGAAAATGCCGCAATGCAAAATTTGTAGTGGAGGCTCAAGTGTTTTCTCCAGTAAATATTGGCTGACTGTAGGGTATCTGTCCTAACCCCCCTTGCCTGGAATGTCATAACTGCACTTTTTCCAGCTTCATAAAAGAATCTGTTAATAAAGTACAATTTCTCTTACAGTACCATAAACGGGCTGCAGCCCTTCCATTCGAGGCCTCTTCCACCTATAATTTCTCTGGTTAGGCAAGAGTCGCAATACAAGCTTGGCTAATGTCCAGAAAATTGAAGAGAGTGTCCTTGGCTAAGTCTCCTCATTTCCCATTCTGGTCTCCTGGTGCCACCTGCTTTATTGAGGCTTTGAACAAAACTCATCAAGCAATGAAAGCAAAGTGCAGAATGGAGCTTACACCTGGGCTGGTGCCGTCTGGGGAGAGTGCATGTGCCTTCCACGCCCAATATCTTATTAACAAAGGGTACGACTTAGGGATGCTTAAGTCGACCTAAACAAAGCCACGTCCACACTGGGTCGTGATCTCACCCAGTGCCTGGGAAGGGAGAAGTGCTAGCTATCCTACTGGGTGCAGGTGTCTAGGGCTTGGGTCCTCCAAATAGCTTCTCGTTTGTGTTACATTTTCTGCAGAGAATAACTGACTCAGTGTCAACCAATTTAAACTGCGCCGGGACACAACTGAAACCATTCTTCACAGACCCTGCTTCCTCCTGAGTTCAAGAACAGCCTCTGTCAGTCACCAGGCACGCAGGAGATGGAGCCACGCTGAGAGATGACCCACTTGCTTTGAGAGAATGGAGTGGATTGGCTTTGCAGATTTGATTCAGTATCTGTCTTTGGAAAAGACCTCCCTCTGTCAAGCTGACGGTTCTGCACAGTTGGCCCTGGGTAATTCTTCCGAAGGAGTTTAATTTTCCAAATGATCATCATTAAGTGTCTGGCACAGGCAGGCTTTGCTCGGTGGAATCTTAAATAAAATTAAAAAAACCTTAAGAGACCATCAGAGAGATATGAGTGCTTATCTCTAAGTGGAGCATTTCCTGCCCAGTAGAAGCACCACGCTGTGAATTCTACTGCATGTCAGAACTCTCGAGGGGGACAGCAAGATGCTTTAGAGTAACTGGACAGAGAGAAACTCTGCGGTGTGGAAGTTAAGTTAAAAGAAAACTTCAGACTTGAAGGGCCGGAAACCCAGCTGAACCTTCACTGACTGCTACAGTGACGGACAATCAGTTGTGGGAGAGAGCAGCGTCACGCGTACAAGACACATCCTGGGGGAAGCTGAGTTGTTGGGGATGCACCGTGATAGCTTTTCCAGTTGGTTGTATCAGCTGCCAGGGTTTGACCTCTACCAGCTGGGGGCTCGGTGTGACATCATGTCGCCACTGCGAGGAAATGATGTTCCAGGGGGGCGAACCATCAACGGGGCAAGTGAATGCCAAGAGCTATCACATGAGACTGACTGTGCATCTGTCAGGGCCCATTTACCCAGGATTACTTCTCTTTTGTTAATAACACGTTGTGTTTTCCTGGTGCTTTCCAGGCAAGAGACTCAAGGCACATGGCAAATATTGAGCCTTGCAATGCCCCTTTGAAACACGTCAATGTTCTCATTTCACAGCTGTGGAAACTGAGGCACAGAAACCGGACTTGGAAGCATCAGTGGGGACTGAACCACTCTGGAATCCAAGCCAAGCACTCTGACACTGGACTATTAAGAACAATACAGCCTGAGACTGCGTGATTTTGCTCCAAGGGCTATTTATTCACCAACAGTTTAAAAAGAAAAAAGCTAGGGATTTTAATTTGTCACCTTGAGCCCCAGTTTGATGTCATTTCAAACATTCATCCCCTAGACGTGGGCAGCAGGAAGCTGGGATTCCCTGCTGAGCCTGCTCAGGTGTGAGCACACACATTAGCAGCAGCGTCTGTTTGGAGGCTCCTTGTAATTTCTTCCCTATTAGATCCCCGATAAGAGTAATTTCATTTCATAGAAACCTGCATACTCGTCCAACATTACAATTAAAGCATTTATTCTTTGTGGTCCTAGCTTAGATAAAACTAATTTAAAAAATCTGGTGTCTTGAGAAGTATTTTTCCCCTTCAGCGCATTACCGATGAGCAGTGCTTAAAAAAAAAAACAAACAAAAAATGCTGGTACTCGTTATCTTGATAGTAAATTTGAAAAACGATGCTCCCTTCTTCTTCCTGCGCCATCCCTCTTCTTCCAGCGGCACGCTCCTTTCCCCTGCTGACCCTGCCCCCCAGCTGGGCAGCGGGGCCATCAAAAAAGGTGACGATACTCTGTACGCCTGCGTACCGTCGCGAAAAAAGCACTGGTGTTGAGCAGAGTTACAGCTGTTTGTGCACCTGGATTGAGCGTTTTTGTACATTGCCGTGTTTGGCGTTCTCGTGAGTTCAAACTTAACTCTACATATTGTGGGTTCATAACGCTTCGGGGGATAACTCCAGTGTTTGGTCATGCGTTTTACCCGTAACATTACTCTTCCATGAGCGCACGCAGGCCTTTTCGTAACAGATTTGACAGATTGTTCATCTCCAGCATTCCTGAAAGCACTAGAAGGGTGTTTGATACAGGGTTCCAGAGGAGATGACCATGTCGGAGGGAAGAGACATCAGACTCCAATTTAGGGCTCATTTCTTTTATGAAATTCCAAAGAATTATATTCCTTTCACCATGTCCCAGAGCATGGAGATTGTGATCTTGTGTCACAAGGGAGAAGTCACTGGAATTAAGGTCCAAGACAGAGAGGTTCCCGCAGGGAGATCCAAGGAAAAGCTCATCACAAGGAGAACGTTAGGGAAGTCGACTCTTCCATTGTTGTTTGACTGGCTAATAATGCTAAACAGGAGGAAGCTGAGAATAAATACAATGTTCTGAGATTCCCTTCTGAGAGTCGTAGGAATGAGGCCTGCCACCACTCTCCCTGTTTCTGGCTATGTTCTGATGTGTTGACCTTATTCTTGGTTCATTAATGGATGACTACGTTCTACAGTGGCTTATTACTGTATTTCAGGCCCTCACTGTGTGTGCGAGACAAGTCTGAGGGATCTTCTGTTTCAGCCCCCAGACAAACGATAGCTAAGGGGTTTTCTTGCCGCTGTGGCACTTGGTGAAGGTAAACTCTTGAGGAGATTGAGGGCGCTAGAGGAAGCAAGTGCCGCACTAGAACGCGACCGGGCAGGTAGCTGTGTAAAAGCTTTAGAGGCCAGTGACCTTGGTCTGTGTCTTTTCTAGTTCTGTAATGTGCCATGGCTTGTATTTTAGACCTGACTCTTACATCTGACCTTCCATTTTGTACCTTCAAAATCTGCTCATAATTCTGCGGTTTCCTTTCTTTATATCAAGCCCCTAATGTCCAACCTACTTGGCAGGTTCCCCTTAATTGAATGAACTGAACAAAATGCCAGTGATTTGTCACAGGCAACACAGACTCGGTTACAGAGTTCAGCCTTCATTGCCTTGCTGGGCCAATAACCATCCCACGCTCATTTGTTGAGGGCTGGTTCACCGAATGCTGGCTTGATGGCTTAGTTCCAGGTTGTTCAAGCCAGCTACATAGCATGAAATTTGTCAAATGCACGTAAAACAGGAGTGCATAAAAATACCATAAATGTATTAAAGCAGGATTAGGCAACCCTGACTGATTCTTTTTAACTGAATGTCATTCAGTTCCTCAGTTTAATTTTCTGCTCTCTCTTCCAGTCTAAGGCCTCGGAAAATATAAATAAAGCAAAATCATTTCTTTTATATAAATATAATAGCAAGCTCACTCTTGAAATGGCTTTTGTGGGGCCTTGCAGGCCATTGGATTGTGGCTCTCCATGACAGCACACAACCAACATGAAGCCATATGGCCTTCTAGTGGCCATCAGAGAAGTAGGACAGCAGAGAGAGTCTCTTATTGAAAGGAGACGATTCTTTGCCTTAGAAATGCAAACACTTTTTAAATAGCTTTGTGTTCTCTGAGCCCTGCAGCTTTGGCCATGGGCAGAGGTTCAGTGCTTCTATTTGCTGGATGGAACATGTCAGACCTGCTCCAGTGTACGTCTGTCTGATGGTGCATGTGAGTAAAGGTTTTTTCCTCCCTTGTTCGACAGGTGAAGCAAATTATGGAGGAAGCTGTGACGAGGAAGTTCGTGCATGAGGATAGCAGCCACATTATCTCATTCTGTGGTAAGTCTTTGAGGGCAGGGGTGGAGAAGAAGTGGACTGTGAGAAATTGACAGCTCAGCTCTGTCTCCGTGTTGGGCTGATGTTCCTATTTGAGCTCCATTCTGGCACCTTGTGCTGCAACCAATGAGCATCACAGGCCCAAGGAATGAATCCTTCTGTCAATTATGCCCCAGTATTGTGGTCTGTACTTGAAATGGATTGAGGGCGTCAGAAGAGGGAATGACATGGATGTCATCTAGCTAGTTTTTTAAAAAGACAGGCAAACGAGGTCCTGGAGGACTTAGTATCTTTTATTCATTTATGAGTGGGTTGAACAGAGGCTGCTGTGTGATATTTGAATATTGTAGTGCTGTGGAGTATTCATATGTGTAAATGAGAGCCCAGAGATTGGGGCAAACTCTCCCATAATGCATGGGGGTGGAAAGGCTGGAGTAGGGTTTTAAATCCTTTTCAATTGTGCTAGTGAGACCATATGGGAGACCTGCCTCTAGCCTCCCCTGCCAGTTTAGTTTTCGACATCTGGCTTTTGACACAGCTTCTGTATTCAGTCTGTTAATACCTGTTTTTTTCCAGGCATAGAGATGATTTTGAGTTTGGGAAAACATGTACCAGAATCAGCTAGTGAAAAGAAAAATCAGGCAATGCATTGAAAAGCTCCCCAAAGATTTTGCTTGTTGTGGGTGTGGTAAGTGGGCCTGCTGAGGAGTTTGCAGGAGGAATTGTGAAATAGACGTTCTGAGGGATTTTAGGAGCATACTTACCCATAGGGACGGACAGACGGATTGATCGATTGTCCCATTGGATAGTTCATCATCAAATTCAAGAGACTGCTTGTTGGGATTAATTGCATGGCGCAAAAGCTGACCAGCCCAAACTGCAGTTTGGGAGACAAGCTAATCAAGCTGGAGATGCTCAAACTGTGGTCATGGCACGCTGCACGTCAGACAGACAGACAGACCACTCGTAGCCCTTCGTGGTAGCTGCTGGCCGGGAAGCTCACTCGACAGGGCAGCCTCACTCCCACTAGTGCTTCTGGGCTGGCGTGATGGCGCAGTTCTGGCATCAAACCAAAGGCCTCTGCTCCCAAGATACTGCAGCAAATGTATTTATTGACCGTTCTTTGGAAGATGAAGGGGGATGGGGTGGTGGGTTTACCAACGTGGCTGCTAATGATCAGAAATGAGCTCCAGTGATGCAAGAGACAAAAATCTTTTTTTCCCTATTGGCTTTTCTCATCATTTCTCCTGCTTTAATGGTTCTTTCTCTCATGACTGGATAGGGGAGCAGGTAACAAGTGTGAACAATTGGGACGGGGTGGAGGCGAATAGGCACCTATGCAAGATAAAGCCCCAAATATTGGGATTTTCCCTATAAAATCGGGACATCTGCACCTTGGGAAAGGAGCCTCTCTCTCCCCGCTGAGAATTCAGGCTTGTGATCTCAGGCACCAGGGACCAGAGGGCGATGCTAACAGTATAGATTGGCAGGGATGTTGCCCTGGAATGGAGGGTGTTAGTGTACATCAGTGTGTGCTCTCCTCCCCGTACCTCCTCTTCTTCTCTGACACCTGTGTGTCCTGGTTCAGCAATGATCTAACGCCTCTGTGGCCTCCCCTCCAGCCAGACCCCTCTTGGAAAACAGTAAACAAATTCATGGCTGGGTTGGCTGATTTGAGCTAAGATTTAAAGTCACTAGTCCGTCAGAGGCCCAAGGTTCAGTGTTGTCAAGGTCAGGCCCCTTTCTGGGCCAGATTCCTTGGCTTAGGCAGGGAGAGTCAGAGTCGTCTTTCCATGCCCTGGCTTCATCCAGGAGCAGACAGTTTTTATATGCCCTGCTTGGCTCTGATTGGCCTGCGCCTGCTCCCAGCCCTTCTAGGTGCTGGAGGACCAACTCTCGTTGGTTCTGCCTGCAGCCGTTCATGGGAGGCCTCTTTAGGAGGTCTGAATTCACTGCTCTTCCTCTCCGGCCGGACACCTCCTTAGAGTGCGGTGTAGGAAAGCATTGAGGCCTCTGGCAGGGGCCGTGAATGCCTGGTCCCTGTCTTAGAGGAGCCAAACAGCTTCCCGTAAAGGAAAGACGTGTGTCCTAGACGTAGCTAATGGTATAGCAGGAGCAGCCGCAACATGTGGGAATTGTGGGGGTGGAGTCAGGCCAGGGTTCTGGGGGGTTTTCGCCTTCCTCTGTAGCATGGGGAACGGCTCACTTGCTGGTGGATTCTCTGCACCTTAAAGCCTTTAAACCATGATCTGAGGACTTTCATAACTCGGTCGTAGGTTAGAGGCGTATTTATTGCAGGAGTGGGTGGGTGAGGTTCTGGGGCCTGCACTGTGAAGGAGCTCAGACTGATGATCACACTGGTCCCTTCTGACTTTTGAGTCTATGAGCCTTTGAAGCCTGCCGTCTGAGCTAAAACAAAAGAGATGCATGCAGGGCGGGAATGCCTGGGAGTCAGGTCTTGGAGCATGTAGGATTGCCCAGGCCATCGAGTGGTGCTAATAGCATCCTTGGCAGGGGCCCAGGTGCCCCTTTGGGGAAGGGCAGACCTAGACACCAGGGGCTGAATTCAGCCCCCGTGTAAGTGGGTGCAACACCAGCTGACACCAGGGTAAAGCCTCTACAAGCAGGGGGGGAATCTGAACTTGGCAAACGCGTCAAGCAACCGCACACAAGGTTTATTTCTGGTCCCCAAGAGCTTTGCAATATTTTGGATAAAGTCCCAGCTGCCGGTTCACCTCAGTGCTGCTAGCTGGCTGAATGCTCCTTGCTGCACAGCAGAAGTGGGTCTGGAGAGCGCCACTGACTTTGGGTAACGTAAGAGCAAGAAACAGCGGGTCTCTATCCTGCTCTGGGCTAGTAGCAACTGCCTCCAGACCTCTCTGCTTTGAATCTGTTTCTGCCCCTGGCACAGAGGCCTGGGGCTTCTTGCCCTCTCGCTGTATGTCAGCGTTGGTGCAGAGTCCACTGGATTCAGATTATTTTGCAGAGCTCCGTAATCTGTTATCCAATTGCCAGCTCTTCTGATGGCATGGGAGATGGGATTTTCTCCGTCCAGCTGCTGGGAGTGTGGAATCGCCTCTTTACGGGCATTTCTTTTGTTAAATGCATAATTATTACTCTTCTGGAAACTGCCCCCATCCCAGCATTGGTGCCTGTTTATTCTGGCGTTGCAGCAGCTTCCTCCCACAGCCAGGAGGTCCCAGTGCCATGGGATGGCACCGGTGTGCACAGTCCTCTGGAAGTCCTGTAGGGCAGTTCTGGGGGCCAAACCCCACTGCACAAAGCTGGCCCTGACTGTCTGGTTTGCACAGTTTGGAAATGTGCATGCATCTCATCCCTGGGGAATTCCCTGTCTCTGCGCTGTCCTGTGCTATGCAGACACAGAGCCGGATGTTCTGGCCTAAAGAACGCTGTAGTCCTGCCTTGGACTCCTTTACAGACACAAAAGGTAGCATTGCCCTTTGAGGGAAGCAGGGATTTTCCTCTGACAATAGCTATGCACGGTGCTGCCTCGGGGAATTGGTACCTGCCTTCTCCCTGTTCCATGCGTCTCTTGGAGAGCCACAAAAAAAGGCATCTTAACCTACCCTGAAGAAACTGCGTTCTCAGCCTACTCAGTCTCTAATTTCTGTCTCCCCAGAACACACATCTCCTTCGCGGCTGAGTTACTCTCTGCCGCAGGACTCCCAACATGGTGTCTATGGCAACACATGCTGCATTGTGCCGCAGCAGCCTCTGGCCCTGGGGCGTGATCGGTAAAGAGGTAGCAGAGTCCATGTCTCGGACTCCTGTGGCCTGGCCTCACAGCCCTGCAAGGCGACGTGGGGCGTCCCTTCCCCCTTGCCACGACCGAGTCATTCATCGACTCCAGCCGCACGGTCCGACTAACGAAACCCTGGGAATGCAGGGGGAGGGTGCATGACTACGGAGGCGTCACAGAAGCAGGATTCGGGATGTTCCATGCTATGGGTTGCAGACGGTAGGAGGTTGGTTCAGGGCCGTCCAGGTTGGGCTGGGTCTGAACTGAATTTATTGCTCAATTGGAGAGACTTGCCAGCACATTGGAAACGCCCATTTCCTCAGATGAGGGGTGGAGCCTCCAAACCACAAAATCAATTAATTTTACCGGTCCGGAGGACAAAGAATGAGAAAACAGGGAGGGGTGTGAGTCATAGGGCAGAACAAGGGATCCAGAGCAGGCCATCAAACAAGGAACCAACCTATTTGATCCCTGTAGAGATGGGTGGAGACTTCCCATGGGATATAAGTAGCTAAATAAACAAAAAAAGGCAGGGGGTAGGGTAGCTATAAAAGAACATGGCTCAATTAATTAGGCGGGACAAAGAATGCAAAAACAGAAAGGGAATGCAAGGACATGAAACCAGGGACTCCAGATGGGGACGCACTCTGAGAGCTGGTTGGGAATTTTCCATTGGAAAATGCAGTTTCCATAGCATCTAAATTTTCCTTTGGGGTAAGGACAAGGCATATATTTTCTTTGACTGGTTTGACTCAAATTGCAATGTTTGTTTTTTACTGAACTGACCTGAAACATTTTCTTTTGAATCAGTTCAGCAGAACGTTACATTGTATTTCCCTAGCAGAGCATTGCTTCATGGGAGTTATAGTTTGGAGCCCTCATTTTCTATCGGCCAAGCTTTGGGGGGCTGTATCTCTGATAATGCAGTCCTGATTCCCTCTAATCAAGCTACATGGCATATAATGGTAATCACATGATTAGGAATGATGCATCCTGGGAAATATGAAATGGCTTTGGAACCTGGCCCACAGGGCAGAATAGAGCATCAAGCTCTCAAACTCCTGTTCCCATGAGACAATGTACCACAATGGGAAAATGCAGTGTAACCTTCAGCTGACTTGAAATAAAGCCTCTCAGTCATTGCAACAAACCAAAACATTTCAATATCAGGAATGTTGAAATGTTCTGATTGTCTGTGCATGAAGAAAATGTTTTTACACTTCCAGATTGGAAGTCTTTGGAATATTGTTCTGGAAAAAAAATTGAAATTACAACTTTTCTTCCTGATTTGGATGAAAACAAATTGCCCCCAGGATGGAAATTCTGGATTTCAGAATAGTCGCACTAGGGATTAATTTGAAGCTAGGGACAGAATGTCTTTATTACTACTCTGAGTATCTCAATCCTTCCAGCCCCATTATATGTTTGCTGTTCTCCGGTTACCAGTGTGCATGCACGCCAGGAGACATACATGGAAACACTCAATAAACACAGTAAATAAATAGAAATATGGTCCACGGTGAGTCTCTTGTATGCTCCTCTATAGGCCTGGTGTCTGTCCGTGAGATTCAACTCGCCCCACTGGATTAAGACATACTGAGGCCCTAAACCATGTCAAGATTCAGAGGCCCCACACCATAAAAGATAAAGAGAAAAAAATGTATTTCATTATAACAGAGATGGTAATGAAAAATAAATGATAAACCAGCACATTTGCATATGTACATAGCCAAAGATGCAACAAAAAACAACTAAATAAAACATACATCTTGCAAAAAGCCTAATTTGCATTATCAAATACCTTATGATTTCTTAATTAGCATATATGAAACTGAAGAGCTATTTTACAGAAACACAAGAGCATTACAGAGATCAGAACTTAGTTAACAGAAGTAGCAACGTAGCTTGTAAGGAAAAATTAATAACCGGTGTTCTAAACAAAACATATATCTTGCAAGTTGCAATAGTCCTATATGCGTTATTGTATACCTTTAAATGAAAACAACTTATGATTTCTTACTTAGCATACATGAAATTGAAGACTTTTAACGTAAAGGAACACAAGAACATTACACAGATCAGCACCGAGTAAATGGAAACAGCAATGTAACTTGCATTGTCATTTCTCTTTGCACATCACATAAAATTGAAAACATTTTCTTTTGTGATTTAATATATATATATACCAGTGTTCCCTGGAGCACCAGTTTAGAAACACTAGACTCAACCTCCTGGGGCCCCTTCCACCCCTAATCATCTATTATTTGTGTGTGGGACGTAAGGAACATCTTCAGGTAAGGGTTTTGCTGTTTGCTGGGGAATGGTCCCTTCTGAGCCCCAGTGGGAGTTGAAAACCCTCTGTGCCAATGCAGGATATACTCCTTCCTGCATTGCGGCTGTCACAATAGAATGGAGCTTTTCCTATGTGTTTGCTAGCTGTAGAAAGGAAAAAAGGCAGGCAGCAGCACAGCCTCCTTCTCTAGCTTTGGAAAGCAGTTAGGAGCTGTTCATTCCCCTTCTCCCGCTGGCAAGTGGGTGCATGGTCCAGTCCTGTGTGTCTGTGTGCCTTGTTAGCAGAGAGTGGTTCTGAAAGAGCAGAACAGACTTCGCAGTGCGACACACTCTCTCTGCTTTCCGTACCATACGAGGCTTTGCAGCCTGAAACTATTTATAGTATTCTGCGCCACAGAGATGAGGCATCCAGGCGAGGATGAGCAAGTGGGTCTTTTGATGGCTGCTGGGTATTTACAGCATATTATCTGTCTGCGATAGCAATTTAAATGTCAGCTTTGTGCAGGTCCCCAGTGCTGTGGCAGGAGTCGGCTTTATGAAGAACGTAGTTTTTATAATAAGCAAAATGCTTTACAGGGTCAGCTTTCAGTTGTGTGCTGCTGCCTTTTCCTCTGTGATCTGAGCCCTCCCCGTCCTTCTTTTACTTAAATCCCCGTTCATGATGCCCCTGGCTGACAGCGAAGGGCAGCAGCCCAGTTTTACCAATTATGGAGCCTCAAGGTGTGGGGAAGATACATGAATGTTGACATCCATCAAGTTCTACACTCCCTTCAAAAGCTAAAAAGAGAGTTCCCCAAGATAAGCGGGTTTGTTTCGTTCCTGATGCTTGTGGGAATAGGTCTAATTGGCAGATTCCGTATTTAGTCTGAAGACATTAACATTGTTCAGCTATTCCCGGTAAATGTAAACATCCCAGGCCAGCATCCTACCTGGTCTAACTCTGCCAAAGCCACAGTCGAATTTCACCAGGAGAGAAAACTCCCCATATTTGGGCATTTATGGGCAAAACATGAATATTGTGTGTCTCTTTTGCTGCAGATTATATTTTGGAGGTAGTGGGTGGAATATGTGACTTAAAAGGTATTTTTGCACATACTTACCTTATTGTAAAACTTCGCTGAGTGTGAGAGAGAGACAGAGTCAGAGAGACAGCTGTAAAGAGAGTTATTTTAAAGTATTTAATGAGCCAGGCCCAAATCATCATGAGACTTTTTTGAAGTGTTTTGTTGTGTTGATTAATTCTGGGCTTGGACCCTTTCAGGGGCACCCAGGTCACATTTCTAAGCTTTCCTTCAGACCCAGAAGGGTAAAACTTTTTTCATCCCAATGAAAGGGGAGATTCTCACCAAATTGGGGGGGAGGGGGCGTTTTAGTCTATTTCAGCAAAACAAAGAAGGAGTCCTTTAAAAGGGCCACAGGGCTCCTTGTTTGTTTCCCCAGTTCAGTGATTCCAGGAGCTCTGGGGCCTCACGAAAACACCAAATATCACAAGATTTGCAGCGACATTGAGTCGGCACCACAGATATGAAAACACGGGGAAGGTGCTTCATTTTCTTATGCCCTGTCTTCACTGGGGCCGGTTCCCTGGCAATGGGGAACGAGCCCATTTTGCAGGCTGAAACACAGTGATCGCGGGGCAGAGGCGGCTTTTGGGGTAGGCAAAGCAGGCGGACGCCGAGGGCCCCAAGCTGTAAGGGGGCCCCATCACCTACCCCAAAAGCCTCATCTGCCTTCGTCAGCAGCAGGAGGAGGAGCTGAGCTCAGGGGGCCAGGGCCCTGGGGTGGGGAGCTGGGGCAGGAGGGAGGGCAGGGTGGTGATGAGGGAGTGGGGATGAGGGGAGTGGGGCCACAGAGGGGGGCCCCCATGGGCCTATGGGGGCCCCCACAATGGGCCTTTGCCTAGGGCCCCCAGTAGCCAAAGGCTGCCTCTGTCGTGGGGGGTTAAATGGCTCCTGTTTGATAATGAACGGAGTCTGCCGGACTTGTGTTTCTCAGCTGAACTGGCTCTGCATTTGAAGCCCAGGAGAGTTTCTCATTCAGGGCAGCGGGGCTGGTCACCCACCCCAAAGCTCTGCATCCCCGTTGTCCAGGAGGGAGGGCCAAAATGTCTTTGCCCAGGCCAGACGTGTAATAGCTGCGTGGCAAGACTGTGCACGGGAAATAATTTGCCAGGCGCAGACACAGGAGGTGGTGTTGAGCCCTGTCTTGAGGGATAACCTCCGTCACCTGCCGAGCATGGGACAGAACCTCAATTAGTCCTGCCCCGCCCCTGGCAGGTGATGCATTACGGTCTCCTGGATGGAGGAGGTGGAGCTAGGCCATGGACGTGGAGCTCCGTAGGGACGATGGAGCTCTGTGGCACCGAGGGAACCCGAACTAGGTTTTAAGAAGCAGGATATGCTGGGGAAGCACGCTGCAGGGGAAGGAAGGCTCCTGGAGGAAAGCTTTGCGATTCGGCCGTGAGGGAGCTAGGGTGGATCCTGAGCAGCGCAGAAGGGACATTCGTTGGAGACTCGCATGAGCTCCTGTGTGGGGGCTGGTTGTGCAGCCCCAGAAGGGTTCTGACTTCTCGGGCTGGGAGCCAAGCTGCAGGACAGCTAGTGGGGGAGTCGGGAGGAGGTGCAGGGGGAGGGAGGCTGTCGCGGGTGCAAGGGAGAGCACAGGAGGGAGCATCTGAGGCCATTCCTTGCGATGCTGCACCCAGGACGAGGGGCGCCCTAGAGGAGGCGTTCACTTGGAGCACTCCGAGATGCATTTAGGCTGGGGTTGGGGTCTGCGTTATCGTACGTCTTCCAGTCGTAGAAATGTGGGGCTGGAAGGGACCTAGAGTGATTGGCGAGTCCATCCCCTGGCCCGGAGACCAGACCAAGACAGGAAGTCTGCACATTCTGAGTTCATCGCAAGGCCCAGAAGTTCCCTTAAATGGATGTGTTTGCAGGCGTAACAAACAGCCGTTTCACCTGTGCTGCTGTGTCAGATGTGCAGCTCTTTGGATTTTCCCTGGATTTAGGCAGGGGACAGAATGTGAGAGTCTGATTCATCTGCGGGAAAGATATCCCCTGGAGGGCGAGACCATGGATGCTGCAGGAAACGTCTGGAGCCAGGAGGTAAAGGCAAGGCCAGTTTGGTTCCTGGAGAGGCTGCTGGAGGGGTTTGGGATGGGCTGGGTAACCTTCTGCTTTGTTGCAGCTGCCGTGGAAGCTTGTGTCCTGCATGGCCTGAAGCGGAGAGCAGCTGGATTCTTGCGCAGTAACAAGATTGCTGCCCTGTTCATGAAGGTGGGCAAGAGCTTCCCTCTGGCAGAAGATCTTTCTAAAAAGGTCCAAGATCTGGAGCAGCTCACTGAGAACACGTAAGGCTCTTACCCTGCCGCAGCATCTCGTGTGCTGCCTGGATATACCTGTGTGGGACCGCGACATGCAAACCGGGGGGCCCCAAACCCAAATCTAGGCACCAAAATTTTCAGAGGTGCTGAAGTCAGGGGCGTGGGAGGCATTGGGCACCTCTGACAGCAGGTCACTCGTTCCCAGCCCCACTGTTGGGCCCCGAAGTTGGAAATTCTTGGCCCCAGTGGAGTAGCTGAGGGCCAGATTAGGAGGTTCCGTGCTGGGTCTCTAAAGAGGCTGACTGGTTTCTGGATTCTTGGTGGTGACAAAATGGGAAAACTTTTACCCAGAAGCTGGTTAGGAAGGATGTACAAAGATTGCGTTCAAAGCATTTAGGCTGGACTGAAGTGCATGCTTTTCTCAGCAAGACATGTGAGCCCCCTGGGTAGCTTTCAAAAGTGCCCAAGTTCTGGGAGTGAAAAGCGACGAGGAGCCCAAATCCCATAGTCCCACAATGGGATGTAGGCCCTGAAGTGCTTGAGTCACCTTTGAAAATGGAACTGGGAGACTGGCGTCACTCGGGTGCTTGATTTCCATGGCATGTAAGGGTTTGCTTAGGTGCTGGCTTGACGCAATTCCATTTCTATTCATTTCATCATTTCAGTGGCTAGGATCAAGGTTTATTTGTAAAACATTTTTCTGTTCTTTATATTTTTAGGGTGGTGGAAAGTTATTGGGGGGAGGGACAATCATTTAAGGACCATAGACATTGAGATTCATAAAGCTTTATAACCATCAAAACCCAAATTGTCAACAAAGTAAATAACTTGTTGGAAGACAGGATGCTGGGCTAGACAGCCGTTGGTCTGACCCAGTCTGGCCGTTCTTGAATCAAACTCTAATAACGTCTCAAACAGCACTTTTCTTTCTTTGCCTCTCTGTAAATGTTGACTATTAATGATGGAAATATTTGTTCATTGCTTTGCATGCACAGAGAAATTGATGTATACCAACAAAATTCTGTCCTTCCAGACCTATTTAGTGCTTTGCTGAATCAGGGCCTAACTCAGCAGCTCTTCCTTGAGCGCCTCTTGGTGGTTTCTCAGTTCCGTGTCTTTATAGGTGGTTGGTAATTTTAAAAGGTCACTTCTAGGAACTCTGAGGCAGGCCTTCCCGGAATGGAGGAGAGCATACGGACCAAATGAAGGGAATTGTTACCAATTCCTGGGCCCTAGCGCATGTGGATTTTCCCGTGGGTATTCCTCGCCAGACCTGCCACGTCCTTGCTGCACACCTGGTCAGGGAGGGGCCAGCCCTGCATTAGTTGCTTTTTGAGGAACAGGGAGCTCACGGCACCATTGCTCAACTTGCTGCATTGGTTTGGGGAGCGAGTCTGTGACGTTGTGCTCTGCCTTGTGTCTCTGAAGACGAAATCAGGTTCCGGGTGTCCAGGAGAACGTGCGCAAGATGCAGAAGTTGCCGAACCTGTCTCCCCAGGCCATCAAGCACCTGTGGATCCGTACTGCCCTCTTCGAAAAGGTCTTGGATAAAATCGTGCATTACCTGGTGGAAAACAGCAGGTGGGTGCTGGTGTGGACGAGCTGTTTCCTTTTTGCTGTTCCCATGTAGTGATCACTGTAAAGCCAGCATCCCTTTGACTGGGCTGGTGCTAGTGGCTAATTCAGCTTAACTTTTCTGTGCCACAGAAACTTATTTCTCTCTCGGCTCAGCACATGGCCCAGGATCTAAAATTCAGACCCTGTTCTCAATGGGGTAGTCCAGTGTTGTGACTCTGGGATCCCCGGCAAGCTTGCTGAAGTAGAGGTGGCCATGGATGCTCCCTGTTTATTGCTGGGCCAACAGGATTCACTCAGGCTTTAAGTCCTTCACCTGCTGTCAGCGATCGAATGCCAGTGCCAGATTCTGCTTCAGCTAGAAATCCTTGGCTCTATTTCTTAAGATATTCCTGAGCTGTGGGGCTCCTGGTGTTTTGGTTAGGGCTGCGTGGTGGTGGTATGGATTGTGTCAGATGCAGGTGGAAGCTGGAGGAGAACTGCCTAACTCCGGAGGAGTAGGACACCCTGCAGTGGCCTCCAGTCCTTTCTCATCAGCAATAATGGATGCAGAAATGATAGGTCCATTTCTAGCTAAAATAGTCCTCTCTGTAAACTAGCACTCCTGCCAGCAGCATGTCTTTTTCTTTACTTCTAGTAAATACTATGAAAAAGAAGCTCTCCTGATGGATCCTGTAGATGGACCAATTCTTGCATCCTTGTTGGGTAACTTTATTCTTTAATCCACTCTGAGTTGACTTTGCAGGCAAGTCCATTACCTTCTCCCCCTTCTTCACCCCACCCCCCACCCCAGTTACCTGCTCAAAATACCATCTTTTCATGAGAACTCAACAGATGTTTAATGGGTCTCACCACAGCTGGGATGGGCAGATGTTTTTCCATGGAAAAAGACCCCTGAATTCTGAATAATTCTCAGCTGACTGCAGATGGAGTGTGCTGAATATCAGCTGCCGTTGGTTCCTTTAGCTATTGAGACACTGAGCGTTAACGTGTCTTCCACATGCCCAGGTACCGTTTTAAACAATGAAGACCTGCCTGGGAGCAGTAACCTAAGTGCTGGTTACATGCTTGTAGCTGTTGATTCATTTTTTGAAGGCCCCAGGAGATACTAGGTGGTATCTCGGTCAGCTGCCTGGTAGCCCAATAATCCAGCCCGACCAAGGCCAGTGAATTGGGCTGTGTCTCCTGAAATCACCCCGGGTTCCAAAAGGTCAGAGTCGAGGCGTTCACAGTGGGGATCCAAGAGGGAAAACGCTGCCCTGTCATTCTGACCTTTCCTTGGTCTTTAAATATCTCTGTGCAGTGGGGCCTTGCGCGCTGGAGTACACGAAGATGAAGACGGCTGATCACTTCTGGACTGACCCCTCTGCTGATGAACTTGTTCAGAGGCATCGGATTCACAGCTCACACGGTCGCCAAGACTCTCCCACTAAGCGCCCGGCCCTCTGCGTGAGTGTGGGTGGGAAGCGGGGGCTGAATTGCTTCTCACTTGGGTTCCTCTGCAGTGAGGGAGGAGACTCTAGGGGGCACGGGAGCTCCTTCACTTTAACTTGCCGAGTGCACATTGATCCGCAAATGGAAGAGGCTGGAGAAGTGTATATTAAGAACAGCAGAATCCAGAACTCAGCCTGTGAAGGCTACGGGCTGCTTGGGGCAAGATGGAGCATTGCATCCTGGGATCCATGGGCTCTGTGGGTGGGCAACTCCAAATTAAAAATGAAGGCAGCTGCAGTGTACTGCATTTGATGGAAGCTAAGGGAAGCCCTGGGGCTTCCATTGGTTCACGGCTGACTTTGGCTAGTGTCAGACTGGGGACAGAGATGGGAAAAAGAAAGAATCCCCTTTCTTGCTGTGGTGTGCCTGAAGCCCTCTGGGTGCTGGGCTTTCCTAGGGCCAGAGGACGTGAAATCAGCTCCCCAAACTGTCCTGGGCTGGTTCCTTCTAGATTCAGAAAAGGCATTCGAGCGGCAGCATGGACGATCGGCTCTCACTGTCTGCCAGAGACTATGTGGAGTCTTTGCATCAGAATTCCAGAGCCACGCTTCTCTACGGCAAAAACAACGTCCTGGTGCAGCCGGTACGTAGAGTGTGCGTGAGCAAGGGCTGAGAGCATGTGAAACTTGGCTTTAAAGCAGCGGATCCTTTCCCTAAGTTGCTGTTCTGGCTAGGTGCATCACCCCGTCTTTGCTAGATGGAATGTCAGACCTCTTTAGGAGTGTGCGTCTGTGTGTGTTGCCCCAAGGGGCATGAACTCTCTACCACTCCGCTAGTGGATAAAGGAATCGGAGACCCTTTTGTCTCTGCAGATCTATACCTGAAAACACCGTGGTGGTCTTTTTATCCAGAGAGCGGCCTCTTATAAACTCTGCTCCTGGCCGGGAAGTCAGCACCTGAGAAGTCACATCTGCCCATCCTTCTGTCCTGGGTCCTGAGAGCCCAGCTACCAGATCAAAGCCATTGTTTCCATCTCTTAATGAGACTGATGTTCCTCAAGAGGAGAGCCTGGCTATGGAGGGAGAGCCCCTTTCTCTGGGGTTTGGGGCTGCTGAGTCTGTGACCCAGACGGGTTGGAGCCTATTAGGAAGGCATTGCAGCTCTGCAGGGATGATCTCGGGTGTGGGAGTCGCAGCTCTGATTCTTCACTTGTGTTCTGCTGCCTGCGATTTTTGGCCCTGCCCGCCCACACCATCTTAATCCCTGGAAGGGCCAAAGCCAACGCTCCTGGGGTGGCTGTGAAGGGATTTCAGTGGGCATGCCGGAGTCCGGACAGCCATGTCCGAGATGTGGGGGATAGAATTAGGGCAGGGCCACACAAATGTCTCCTTCAAGTCTCTGACAGGTTGTGGCTAAAGGGCTGAGATAAACCACTGCATTGGAACTGGGACCATTCTCCCCAGCTGGGGTCTGCCCGGGCCCTCTGACCAGCCCAGGATGTGGCTGTGCCAAGTTTAGGCGACGTTGCACAGGAGATCATCAGTGCTGCCCGAAGGGTTCTACATTCCCCCTCCTAGTCCTTGGATCAGAACTGCACAGGGTGCAGGGCACTGGGTGGGTCTGTCCCAGGGCGTGTGGGGGTCAAGCAGTAATTTCAGCAGACTGGAGCCTTAGTGTTCCCATGACACCTTCTCATGGTGTCCTCTCTGCCTTTTTTTACCAGCCTGTAAAGTCATTTCTCTCTGTTTTCTTTGCAAAGAGAGACGACATGGAGGCGATACCGGGGTATTTGTCTCTTCATCAGACGGCAGACATCATGACGCTAAAATGGACACCCAACCAGCTGATGAACGGCTCTGTGGGAGACCTGGACTATGAGAAAAGGTGATTTGCTCTATGGGCCAGAGAACACGAGAGCAATGAACCATTCAAGGCAAAAATGTCGTGCTCGGTGCTTCTAAATGGCCAGTCCCAAATGTTTAATGTCCGATCACGGATTCCTCTCGCCTTCTGAGAGGTGTAATGTAAACAGGGAACAGCGGTAGTCTTACCCTCCAGGGGAGTCCAGCCCAGCCCAGTTTTTACCACAGCCTAGTCAGGGAACACTTACCTGAGAAGAAGAGAACAATCGCCCAGGAGTTAAAAGACTACCAGAGAGCAGAGGGGCCAGTGGGAATGGACGGCTGGAATGGGCTGTGGGAACAGGGAGGAGACATTGGTACGGAATCCATCTGCCGAGGCCGCAGTCAGCCAAGCAGATCGGAGAGGCTGTTTCTGCTGAAAGACATGGAGCGATTTGCTTTCTCGCCCTCCCAGTGATGTTCCAGGGAGAGGCATGGTGGGATCTTTGCAGTATTTGGGGGCAGGGAGTCCTGCTTCATCTCAAGAATCATAGATTGGACAAACAGGGGAGTCCAGGTGCTGGAGGAAAAGATCCAAGCAGCTTCCACAATAACAATGCTTGTGTAATGACAGGATCAGGCCAGATATGAAGTGACAGGCATGTTGGGGCCAGGGGAGGACATGGCTTTGAGGCAGGTGGCTCTTCCCTCTACCTCTCTTAGGGCCTTGTCCTGTCTCTGGTGTCTGAGCGCCTTCCACAGAAAATCAGGAGCAGAGTCCCTACTCTCTGGCACCTCTCCCTTTATGGGATCAGAGCTCCCCGTGGGGCAGTGTTTCCTGATGAAGGGGATTGTGGGCTCCAGACTGGAATCTGCCATGTGCACTGGTGACATGTTTTTTTACAGCAAGGTTCCCTTTTACAAGCTAATGTTAACAAACCATGCCTGGCCTTTATGTGCAGCTCAGAAAATCCCCTTCCAATAAGCGGAACAGCTTGGCTTGAACAGAACCATTAACAAAATTCCCCGGTGCTTTCAAGTGTCGGTCGGTTCTGCTTTGATGCAGAGAATTGGCTAAATTAATAGTACAGGAAACACAGGCCCGGAAATAACTGAGCATTTTGCTCCCCTGTTCGAGGTAAACGTTGTCTGTGTAACTCATTTTCATTTTTGTCTGTTCTCTGTACTTCTCTCTGGTTTTTGCCTTTGTTCCTTGCGTCTTCACTCTCTCTCCCATGTGCTTTTGGGGGTCTCTCTCTGCTGCCGGCGGGGATGACTGGCACCCCACTGCAACACTCTTCTCATCTCTTTATTGCTTGCTGAGTCCTTGACTTGGTCCTCAGGCTAATTTCTAAAATTTCCCAGTGTCCAGGCAAGACAGAGAGAGAGAGGGGTCAAACCACAAAGTAAGTATACCTCCTGGGGCTGTTTTTGCACCTATGGTGCATGTGTGCATGTGTGCACGCACACATGCACGCCCCCTTTCTGTGCATGTTTCACACTATGTGTCTGCAATGCTATTGCAGCTGAGAACCTGGACTTTGTATATATAATTACCTAAAACTTAGACAACTTTATCCTGCCACGGTCCCCCTGGAAATCAAACTACCCACTCAGGGCATTGCCTTCGAGAGAACAAAATGAAATGTTCTTTATTGGACCCATCACAGGATTTTTTAATTCCCTGTCAGTTTCCTCTTGTGATATCTCTGCCAGGCTCTGCCCTGTACCATTACCTTCCTCTTCTCAGATCACACTGAGGACCGTGGGGCTCGACCTGAGATTTGGTCTGTTTGTCCTTCAAAGCAACAGTGAAGAAAATTTGAAACACAAAATGGTTCAGCCAGTTTCAAGAAGTTTCATTAGGGAAGTCGAAGGAGAACGTGGCTATGCGGGGAGCGCCATGCCCCCTGGTGTGAGAGGCTGGCCCTCAGCAGCGTGGTGAAAGTTATCCCTGCCCAGACGGGTAGCAGGAAGTCTCCACACCTCTCCTATCAGGCTTACTTGGGTTGTAAGTGGTGCGCTGGCCTTGTGCGGCCTGCCTGTGGAGGTGACGCTTACCCGCGGAGGGAAAGGAGATGTTGGGGTTGCAGCTGTCGGGTGAGAGGAGGAACGTTCTGCTCTGGCTTGGGCGGAAGTTGGATTTTGGCTTCCTCTGTTCAAGAGCCAAATTCAAAGAACCCAGCTGGTAGAAAGCAGCGTGAAGGCTTTGTGGAGCTGGGGCCTTTTCTATGATGTGGTAATTCTGCCGCTGGGAACAATGGGAACAGAAAAATGTAATGTCCCCCCCATTCTCAGCCCCTTTGGCACGTTGGTTAAAAGGTGCAGCCCATTGTTTGACGCACATTGTTGTGGTTTGCTCTTGAAAATATTCAAGAAACCAAATAACCAAACGCAGCCAAATTCATCATCTAAAGACAAAGCAATACAGTGCAGGAAGAAAGAGTTAATATATCATCAGTCCTTCCCACAAGGCAAACTCGCACAGCATGTTCAGTTCCCCTGGCACAGAAATGTACTGCCCCTGGATGCTAGCTGTATTTCAGAGCATGGCTGCATACAGCTACAGAGCGGTCTCTCCAGCTGGTGCCAGCTTCGTCACGGTGCCGAGCACTTTCCCATTTTTCATTTTGAATGTTAGATTCCAAACACTGAGCGGCACAGAGCTTCTCCCTAAGGCCTCAGACATCTTCCATGATTTCCTTGTCCCACGTTGTCCCCTCGTCCAGCCAGCACGTGACAGTTTTTGTATTTGCCTGCGCCAGGTGCTGAGCTGTGTGCATCCCGGGGTGTTCTGGGATATCTCCCTTAGCACGAGTGAGAAAGCAGAAGCCGAGGACAGTTTAGCATGATTCCCCCCCTAGTTCCATGCCCATCATACCAGTCTGGGGGGAGCTGGCGTAGCCCACATGTACCGGCTGACACACAGCTGTTGTTTCCCCAGGATAGGGTGTTGCTCTCTCCAGGGCCGCGGACAGTGCAGTGGGCATTCCCCACTTGCGTGGCCAATGCCCGTGGCCATGTATTGGGAATGATGCCACGGCAGAGGTGGCCCTAGTCAAGCACGCCCGGGTTTAACACCCTTCAGTCTTTAGGAAGCACAGAGAGAAGTGATCCAAGGCATTTTCCACTGCCCCGAGCTGTTTCTATGTCCGGTGCTTTCCTGCCAGGACCCGGCTGTTGCTCACGTCCCCTGTGTAGCTCCTGCAGGGCAAGATCCTCAGCTGAGATAAGCGGGCGCAGCTCCCACTGGCGCTGAGCCCATTTACACTGGCGGAGGACTGGGCCTGGACTCCAGCCATGGAATGGTTTTGGCCGTGCTGTAGGATTGTGTGGCTGGTTCGGCTTCTCTGCTGAAAGCCCGTGGGCCGTAGGCCTCCGCTGACTGACCGAGGCGTCTCTCCTCTTTCCGCCAGTGTGTACTGGGACTATGCCATGACCATTCGCCTGGAGGAGATCGTCTACCTGCACTGTCACCAGCAGGGTAAGGGAGGTATTTGTGCGCCCTGCTTCATCACCATTGTAGCTTTGGGCCATCTGCTCACATTAGCCACCGCAGCAGGTGCCTGGAGAACGTGATGAGGGCAGAGAGAGCCCAGGAGAGGTGTTGAAATACCTAGTGTCTGTGGAACCACACGTTCAAATCCCAGCTTCCCACTCCCGAGGTAGACGAAATGAGCCGTGTGCGATTACTGTTACATGGCCCTTCGGAGGAGACCTTTGCAGCAGGGCCTGAATGCTCTGCTTGGACAGCTCTGGGTGGGGGCAACATGTCACCCCGGGCACCAGCCACCAGCCTGGCCCAGGGGTAGGGCTCAAGGGGAAAGGAGGAGTGAGGCCCCCCAACGGGCTGGGGCCCTGGGCATGGCCCCATTGACCAATGCAGTATCCGCCACTGTTTAGACACCCCCAGCACGCTGGTGCCTCAGGCATGTGTCTAATTGGAAACTCAGCCTTGCTCGTCCCTGTTATTCAGGGTGCAGTAAACCAGCTGGCGGCTGCTTCCCACCATGCAGATGGCTGCATTACAGTGGTGCCGTTTACATTTAATCTGCAAAACGCTTTACGACTGTCTCTAGAAATGTAGATTGTGTGGTAGGTTCCCCTCTTCTGAAACGAATGCAATGTGGGCTGAATGGCGTGAGATGGCTCCTTTGATCTGCATCGCTCAGATGCGTGATTTTCTGATCTGTGCGCCGCGTCTCCCCTGTTCTGTACGGCGCTCCACCTGCTGGCCAGAAAACAGCAACAATACGTAATAAAGCCCCAGTGATAACAGCTACAACGCACTCGTGCTAGAGATCACCTCATCTCCTGCAGGAGCTTTCGTTAATCACGGCGTTACAGTCAGAGACAGGCATACGCAGGGAACAGAAGCAAACTCTAGTGTTTTAGGCTGGCTTCTTTATAATCGCAAAGCTCAGACCTGCACAGCTGGGTTTTGCCTGAATTCTTGTAAATCTTGGGTCATCTGATTGCTGGTGGTGTCGTTAAATATCCCAACCGGCCGCTGGAGGCGTAGTGGTGAGCACAGTTTTCCGTGCATTAGGTGGGGGTGAATTTCTGAGTGCAGAGTCTGGGTGTAAGTGGGGCTCTGGCAGCACCTAGGTCTTCTGCCTGGGTCTGTATTTATTTCTCCCCCGGATGGCGCCGGCCTGCTGTGCCCTGGGGGCTGATTGGTAGGGTTACCTGTTTCCTGCTTTGCTAACTTCTGTGCTGTCTCTTCCCCTCTTTTGTTGCTATTGCTAATAGTAGACAGCGGCGGGACAGTCGTTTTGGTGAGTCAAGATGGAATTCAAAGGCCTCCGCTCAGGTTCCCCAAAGGAGGGCACCTGCTGCAGTTTCTGTCCTGTCTAGAAAACGGACTCCTTCCTCACGGGCAGCTGGACCCACCGCTCTGGTTGCAGAGGGGGAAGGTAGGAGCCTTGACTGAAGTGGTATGGATACAGCGGTTCAGTAACTGCTCTCACCCCTGGCTCCCAAGGACGTGGGCTCCTGGCTGGGGCCGGAGTGGTACCTGCCCAGAATTAGCGGCAGCTACAATTTTAAAAATCGCAGGGTTCGAATCCTCTGCAGTCATGCACACAGGGACTGGTTCCGTGTGATGGCATGAAGTGCAAACCCCATAGAGTGGAACTCTGCCTCTGAAAAATCACACCCTGTCTCAGTGTGTCCCCTTTATAATCGTAATGGACGAGTGTTCTTGGGCCACAGTTTGGGCAGAGAAACTCCTGATTTCTCACACGCACACCCTCTAGCAACCTCTGACAGGAGCTGAATACAGCAGGTGTCAATTTATTTCAGGCAAACAGTGCTGTCCAGCCTTGGAGCTAATCAGTTAGGGTAAAATGCACCCCTGGGTTAGGGGCCAGCCTCACACCTACGCACCACTTCAGTCTGGAGGGTTTACGTAGGACCTAAGTGATACTTCAAGCTGGCTTGGCTGCATTTCCCCGTTATTTAGTAAGCTCGGGGTGAGCAGGCTCTGCCTGTTGTCTTGGGGCCACTGGCAGTTTTCCTGGAGTGTGGGGGTGACACCTGACTAGCTGCAGCTGCTCTTCGCACACGGGGCTCTGCTGCCATATGATAGTGACCCATCAAACTGTCTCAGCAGGCGACACCCCATCTCTAGCAAGGCATTGTGGCCCCATCACATGTTGAGATCTGCAGTCTCTGTGCACCACGCTGTGTATGAAAGTTACGGGGATTGGGGGCTCTGCTGTGGAGGCTCTGGTAGGAGATCTCTGACCTGGGGGGTAAACGTCTCTCTCTGGGTGACTGTAAGTAAGGCACGGGGGTCTGCCAGCGAAGGACGTGCTGAGGATGTAGGAGCTCCTAGCTCAGTGGGCGGGTACGTGTGTGTTCTTGTGTTCGCGTTTTCCATGGCAAAGTGGCGGTGTCCCTGAATGTAAACACATGACCTGGCTTTGCAAACAGCAGCGCATGTTTATTTAGGGGAAGGTGTTTCCAAAGCTGAGAAAGCGAAGTCCCCAGGGCTCCTCCGAGTCGGCGTCTGATAAGGAAGACGAGGAAGCTACCGACTACGTTTTCCGGATAATATACGCTGGCATGCAGTCAGAGTTCGGTAGGTGCACTCGGGAATGACATGCCGTTTGGCTCATTGGCTATTTCCATTGCAACACCCGAGCTGCTGGAAAGACGGCACGTGGCCCTGCTGAGAGCTGTTCCAGGAGAGGGTTTGCCTGTCCCTCTTCAGTCCCACTATTTTGTTTCAGTCACAGGGCAGAAGTGACCCCTTTGCTCTGGCAGCTGTAGACAGGCCCCTGTACCATGAGCTCTGCGAAAGCTGCAGAGAATCTTCCCCAAATATTCCTTGGACTCTGACCCTGAGCCTGCCCTGGGTGCATCCAGGAGCCTTTCTGGGGAGTGTCTCTGAGCGACCAGGTGGCCGTGGACAAGTTACTTGGGAATCCTGTTTGTTTCTCCTCTCGCGCTGGTGCAAATCAGGAAATACTGCACTAAGCCAATGGGTCAGATCCTTGGCCGGGCCTAAGTCCCTTCTGGGCTTCTCCAGCAGCACAAAGATGGGATAATGAGAAGATTCACATTGTCTTTGCTGCCTTTCCCTGCCTGCTCTTCACGCCCTCCCTGGAGCAGGTGGGGATGACCCTGTTGGATTGCCTGACTCATTTGATCTCGTTTGACCCCTGTTTATAAGGCAAGCCAGAGAGATTTATCCAGTTGCTCCAGTGTTTTGCCCAAGAGATTGTGTTTGGCCAGAGAGAACTCTAAGAGTAACTCACGGGACAGAGACTCTCCTTTCTCTAGCTTTGTGTTGAACCATCCTACGCAGTTCCAGAGCGGGGCCGTGTTCTCTTTTCAATGAATACCAACAGTGCCATCATTTATCATCGCAGAGAGGACATTCCCCAAACGCATGCAGGCTGAAATAGCTCTAACTCCTGCACGGATTCTTCCTCCCCTCATTCATTTGTGCCTTTGCCCTGTCTCCATGTCTTTAGTTCCGGTTAACCGTCATTCTCGTCCTTCCCTTGCCTCTCCTGCCATCTCCATTGCCGCTGGGAGGGAGATGAGCCAGAGGACTCCTGTGATGAGCAAGACTGTGGTGATCCCCAGACGGTCTCTGAGTCTCCCTTCCGGATCCCTCACTGCGTCAGCGGCTGAGCAGCATCTGTGTAATGTCGCTTTCATTGCTTTGCTGCTTGGGCCGTGTTGTCATTTGTGGATCCCCCCTGCTGACCTCGGCAGGCCCACCCAGTTACGCTTTTCCTGCATGCCTCCTGCAGCTGCATTGAGCTGTAAGCGGGAGAAGGCTTTGGGCATTCCTACTTTCCCTTCTCTTGGTGCATATCTCAGACAGCAGCAGCTGCTCCAGAACGACAGGCAGGAAGGGCAAACTCTCCCATCTAAAGGCCTGAATTCCTGCCCTCTTAGCTCTTACCTGGAAATAACAATGATCACTTACCCCCCGGTGGTGCCATCCCGTCCCCCTTTGGTTAGGGCCAATGGCCCGTCTCTGTCCCAAAGAAGCCCAAGACAGAAGTGGCAGGAGTGTCGAAAAGCAGCAGAGCTGTCGGGGGCTGGCTCCAGGACAGCTGAGGATGTGCAGGGCTCTCTGACTTGCATATATGCAGGAGACTAAATGTGCTCACAGTTGAAAACCAAAACTCTTGCAAGTGAGAGTTCCAAGGCCAGCCTGTGAGTTAGCAAATGACAACATCCCAGGAGCTGCATGCCTGCGCTGCCGTGCTTCACCTCTTTCAGTGTCTTAATCCAACGGGTTCGTCTTCATCAGAGTGTTCTTCCTTCCCTCCATCATCCTGCGGTCCCTCTGTGGGGGGCTGCCCAGCATGTTCCAGAGCAATGATCCGCTATTGGGCTTACCCTGAATAACTGGGTTTTCTAGTTGTAATCCTGTGCTTGACGGGCCACCTCCCAGACTTGCTCCCTGGGTCTTTTTCAGCATTCAGCAGTCCCAGGCGAGCTGACTGAATGTGCCGGAGCGCTAACTGAATGGTGTTTCTCACTTTTGCCGTTGTTCTTTCCTTCCCTGCGAGTGCGTCACTCCGCAGCAAAGGGATCGACTGGCATCAGACCCAGCCTGCTTGGGAAGAAGATGGGTTACTGATCTCTCTAATCAGAATTTTCCTCTCTCGCTCTCATCTGGCGCGTGAGCCCTCTGTCTCCTGTTGCAATTGTTCAGTGATGTCTTTCCCTGCCCTCTCGCAGTCCCCCAGGACCTGATAGATGCACCGGGCAGTGGCCTGCCTTCCATGTGGCAACCTAGCCCACGCAAATCCTCCTGTTCCTCGTGTTCCCAGAACAGCTCCTCCGATGGTGGCCCTTCCAACGGCTGCAACCATGAAAGGTACAACCGGCGGAAGCCATGTTAATTGCTGGTTTGCCTGTCCCAGCACAGCAATGCACACCAGAACCAAGCCGAGATCCCCCCGGCACGTCTGTGTGATGGCCAGTGATGGGAGAGACATTGACACCCATGTCCCTGGTTCTTAAACTGAAAACCTTTTCAAAGGCAGGGCAAAGTCAGACTCCGGGGCAGGAGTTTCCCCCTCTCGGCTACTACTCCTTGACTTATAGCCTTCTTTTCAAACGGAGACACCTTCCTAGTATATGTAAATCCCGACCTGGGATGCTCACACTGGCCCTTAGAAATGGGAATGGGCTGAGACGTTGGGGTTCCCATGTGTGGCTTGGATGGATGTTAGAAACAGGGAACTCTTAATTTGCCATAGGGACCTGAAGGCAGTTCTGTAACCCAAACACTGCTGTGTCCCAATCCTGTCCCAGAAGCGATTATGCAGAATGGGTCAGTCGTGGTCAGCAGTCCCTCAAAGGTGATCTCCCAGTTCCTGATCCCCGCACTCCTACGTATTCCCAGTGCAGCCTTGGGCAGGTAGTGTAGGCTGGGATTGTCTGAGGGGACAAGGTTGTTAATAGGAGCTGGGTGTCTAACTCCCACAGGCTCCTTTGCGTAGCCGTTTTACTCTCTCTGCCTTAGTTTCCCCATCTCTAACTATTCCTACTGATTCGAAATTCCATGTCCCTTGTTGGCACCCGTGGGGAAGCGTTTGTCAGTTGGTGGCAGCGGAAAGATGAGAATGAACAAAATATTTGATACGTTGCAAAAACAAAACACTCCCCTCCCCCCCCCCCCCGCGAGCTAACTTTCTGCTTCTGCAGCAGCTGGACAAGCGTCTTGGCTCTTCCCTTCCCCTGGCATCCAGCCGCTTTCCTGCCTAGCAGATGCCCGTCTGTGGCACAGAACAGTCATCACAGGCAAACAAGCCTGGGTAGATGTTAACCCTTCCCCCTCCCTTGGGTCACAGACCGAGCGCAGTTTGCCCTGTGATCGCCGTGCTGTGGAAAGGGTGCATTTCCAGGTGTCTGTCCAGGGGGAGCAGATCAGAGCTGGGGCCGTGGCAATGTGTGGTGGCAGGGCAGTGAGGTGGGTCATTCCTGGCTTTTATCTGACTGGTTTTCTTCTCTCTCGGCAGAACCCCACTAAAGCTCCTGTGTGACAACATGAAATACCAGATCCTCTCCCGGGCTTTCTATGGCTGTGAGTGTTCTCTTTCTCCGGGTCCCTCTACCACAGGACAGGTCAGACTCTTTTCCCGGCAACAGCCTGGCTTTGACAGAGCGGAGAGTTGGCCCGGGGGATCAGTCTGCTGCCGTATATGACACACGTGCAGACGCTGGTGCTGTCAGTCAGCCCATGCGTGTAGCGTGGGGAATAGAAGGAGCGGCCACAATTTGGGAAGGCTGCTGGGTGCTGGAGCCACTGTTGTGCTGGCACATATTGTCTCCTTGTTTCCTAGGGCTCCCCCGTCTGTCTGTATTTAAACTTGGATTGTAAATTCTCTGGGGCAGGGACTGTCTCTGTTCTGTGTTTGTACAGCACCTAGCACAATGGAGTCTTGTCTGTGACTGGGGCTCCAGAACACAGACCTTGGAGTTAACAGTAACAGTAGCGATTTCCCCATGATCAGGAAAACCTTCCTGGCAGCGATATGTATTTGGCTGGGGGACAGTCTCTCAAGTGGGGAAGACCCCTTGTTTAGAACTGGACCGGAAAAACCACTAGAAAATCCCCAGTGGAGGTCAGTTCCCCGAGGCACAGGGTGAATGGACTCGCTGGCATTCCAGGTCTTTGCCTTGCTTCCGTTGGTGTTTCTGGGGCTGCCCAAGCGCCTCGTTCTGAATGAATCCTTGCTTCACCTGACGCAGGGCTGGCGTACTGCCGACATCTCTCCACTGTGCGAACCCACCTGTCTGCACTGGTTAACCACAACATTGTGTCTCCCGACTGTCCATGCAATGCCAGCAGCGGGCTGACGGCAGAGATCTGGGAAAAGTACCTTCAGGACAGCACGGTAGGGACCAGCCCTCCTGTTGGACTGGGAGAAAGAGGCCTGTGCGAGAATCTTTGTGCCGGTCGAGGGCCTTTGACTCTTTTTTGACTTCTACAGCTCTTTCATTTCCCTACTTTACAGTCTGTTCTTTTGAACTTCTACCCTCTTCATCGCACCTCTCGTATTAGTCATTAACGAGGTGCTTTGCCTCTGTGGCCCCGTCTGCCCAAGGATCTCACAGCACGAATGAACTGATTCAGGTGCGCGGCCCCTGCAGGGGGCACGTTTATCACTGTTCTACAGAAGCTGCAAGAGGGGCTCCAAGGTCAAGTGACATGCCCGAGGCTATATGATGAGTCGGTGCCAGAGACCGTTAGAGCAGGAGCCTCGGCGTTCAGGGCCCTGGCTCTGTCTCCAGCTCTCACACTGACTAGCTCTGCTAGTGTAGACCGGGCCCAGGCGTTCGTACACAGCAGGGGGAGTGAGGTGGGAACTCTGCCCCAGCGCAGCTGCATTTCTGCCGGTGCAAAGGAGTAGAATGGCCTGGTGTGACCTCGGCCAGACCCGTCCCGTTGACATGGGCTGCGGCTGCACAGGAGCCCTGCCAGGTTTAACAGATGCCCTTCACGCCCGGGTGCTGCTTTTGGCTGCTCACTGTGTTCAGGGCTTGGGGAACTCGGGCACCCACGAGCAGCGTGTCCTACGGCAGCTGTTGGCACAGAGCTTTGAGACCCATAGATGCTGCAGGATTGTTCTTGCAAATGCCCGGTTGGCTTCCACCCCGGCCACGGCCGTTCAGCAACCAGCTGCGCTCTCCCCACAGAGTTACGAGGAGCAGGAGCTATTACGGCGGATCTACTACGGTGGGATCCAGCCTGAGATCAGGAAAGCCGTCTGGCCGTTCCTCCTGGGCCACTACCACTTTGGGATGCAGGAAGCAGAGAGGAGAGAGGTCAGTGCCCTGCTGGGTTGGCTGCGGCCAGGACGGTGACCTGGGGGTGAAGGACCTGGAGAGAGCGGTGGGTTTTGGTGGTTGCTGAATTCTTGCACCCCAGCTGTCTGGTGGTGCTGATGAGAAGGGAAGGGCTGGGCGGGTATGTGCTGGCTCAGACTCAGCAGTGTCTGGAGTGCGCTGGTACCACCATAGCAAGGAAGGGAAACACTCTCCCTGGCTGTCAGCTGATCCCCTTCAAAGAGCACTTTGCTCAGCCATTTGGCAGCTCCGTGGGGAGGGAAGAAGCTGGCTCATAGTTTCTCCATCATTTGGAGTCTGCTGGGGCAGGGTCTGTGGCCTGCACCCCACAGCACCTCAGCAGAGATCGTAAAGGTCTCTTCTGGCCCTCGGGTCTATGAAGACTTGCACTCAGCCTGGGCACACAAGGCGTGGGGAGAAAGTGTGGGGTGGGGTTGTACGGAGGGGCTGCCCGATTTGTCCTGTCCTGAGGGGTTCGTTCAGTCTCTCTGTGTGAATGTTGCAGGTTGATGATCAGATCCGGGCCTGCTATGAACAGATCATGGCAGAGTGGCTGGGCTGCGAGGCCATTGTCCGGCAAAGGGAAAAGGAATCTCACGCTGCAGCTCTGGCCAAGTGCTCTTCCGGGGCAAGCTTAGACTCCCACATTCAGAGGATGATGCACAGAGATTCGACAGTCAGCAACGAGGTGAGGCAGCTGAGGGTGTGCAGGGTGGGGCCGGTGGAACAGCCCCACCCACCCTGGAGGGGAGGACGGCTCATTTCCCGGGTATTTCGCTGTTGGCACCTTTCTCTCCACTGCCCTCTCTATTTCTTCTCCTCCCCAAACATTGCTCACAGTGACCGTCTCACTTCCCAGCTGGACAGCAAGCCCGCTCTCATTCCCGTCCGCTTTGCCTCCCTGGGCCTGTACCGCTCACTGCCCTGGGAACAGAGCCTGGATCTTCCACTGTCTTCCATTCCCATTCTCAGCCTCTGCGATTCCCATAGCCCCTGGCCGTACAGCGGTCCTGCCATCCCGACAGAAACAAGGGTGTGAAGCTGATTGGGCTCAGCTCAGTCTTTAGAGACGGGGAGAGGAGGGGCACAGGGCGTCTATTGTTTGTCTCACGGAAGTGTGCCGTGTTACTGAAAAGGTTGGGAACCCTGAGTCTAGAACTCTCCAGGCAGGGCCCAGGCTACCAGATAAGACAGCAAAGCTTCTCTCCTCCTTCCCCCTGGCTGGGATTGGCATCAGTGTCCCCTGCTTAGCAAGTGAGGGTCAGATCAGGGTGCCCCGAGTACACTAAATACAAATGCAAATGAGGTCTGCTCCCTGCGTCAGTTTGTCACTAGCTGTCCGGGGAAGCCCATTCAGATCCTGCTTACACAGATGTTCCCGGGAGTGCAGAGAAGGAAAGGGATCTTTTCTAACCTAGAGCCAGATTCTTCTCTCGCTCATTTTGGTGTAAGTCAGGAATAACTTCCATGAAGTCAGTGGAGTGACGCCCCTGTTGAACTGGTGTAAGAGGGAGGAGAATGAGGCCCGTGAGGTGTCCAGCTCTATTTTGCGGGGTCACAAGCTATGGAGATAGCTGACAGACAGGACTTTGAAGACACGAAGTCTGCACTCGGATCCCTGGTCCTTTTCTGTCTCATTCTGCTGAACCCAGCTTCGTTCCTTTGATTCCACTCTGGGTCAGCGTGGTGTGCTGGTCCCGCTGGGGACAGCTGTGCGGGAAGGAAGCTGTTGGGTCTGGATGTGGACCTGGGGAGGGTTGCTGGCATGTGACTGACATGTGGGAAGGACAATAAACCAACAAGCCCCAGGGATCGGAGGGCAGAAGGAAACATAACCTTGAAAACAGATGCGTCTGAGTGCTCTCAGTCCAGCACTGCTCTGCGGAGGAAATCTGGAGCAGGACGTCAGTGCCTGGGTGTTGGTGAGGTGCTAGAGACATGCTAGTGAGCTGGAGCACAGCTTTCTCTGCAGCAGGACAAGCTGCTGGCCCAGTCACCTGACCTTATCCATGGGGAGCAAAACCCATATCAGGCAAGGCCAAAAAAGACCCCTGGGCTGTAGCTGTGCTCCACTGAGCTTATCTGTCCGTCTCCTGCCTGGGTGCATGCCCTGGCTGGCAACAGAACTGGGTGGAGGTGGGATCTGCGGGGAGTGCCCAGACACTCCTGGCTGCTTGCAGGACCTACGGTGACACCAAGTCTCGCCCTGAGCCAGCGCCAGAGAGCTGTGAATTTAGCATTTCCTGCATTTCAGTGAATCACTCCTGTTTCAGTGGTCCCGCCACTGTGCCGTTTTCCACCCAGCTTATCAGCCTCTCCCTAGGATGGGCACTGGGAGAGGCCCTGGCAGATCCAGGAAGAGTACAGGGTCACCCCTGCCCCACCTAAAAGCGGCGATCTACAGTTGCAAAGCGTCCCTGTGATTATGGGGAAAGCAGTCACTCACCCTGTCCCCCCTCCGCTGGAGACCCTGCAGGTGCAGATTCCTGCTCCTCTCCTGGCTCTGAATGGTTTTTCTCTTTACACGTTTGTGCAGGTTACATTCCCTCACATTTCACACCGACTGCATAAGTCATTTTGACAGGCAGTGAAAACAGCACCTGGGTTACGCTCTGCAAAACAAACCACATTCTGGCGGTAAGAGGTGCAGGCGGACAGCTAAACTAAGGCCCTGGGGAGACGTACGGTGGCTGGAAATGTGCTATTTCTCAGCAGACAGCGAAGCACAGAGCAGTGGGTCCCTCACTAGCGCCAGAGCAGAAAAGCGCCTGCCACACGTCAGCTGGAAGTCAGGAAATGCTGTGTTTGCCTGTTAGTTAGTGAAACTGTCTACGCCTGCATTTGGGGGGGGGCGGGGGTGAGAAAACACCCTCGAGCAACATACGTTTTCCCAACGGCCGTGCCGGTGTGGACAGCGCTGGTCGGCGAGAGACACTTTCCTGCGACGTAGCTCCCGCCGGGGCCTGTTTAATTACGCCGACAGGAGAGCAAGCTCTCTCCCATTGCCATAGAGCGGCTACGCGGGGGTCTCGCTGCTGTACGGTCTCTACTGCAGACAGGGCCGTAGTCTCGGCAGAGTCTCTTCGAAATAACCTGCTCCACGTGTGACACAAAACCAGCGTTGCTAAGGGAGGGGCTGGGGACATTGTTTATGTAAGTGAAGGGGGGGTCAATCAGGTCACTGCTGACTCAGGATAGGTATTAATAGAAGCTGGCATTTCAGAAAAGACTCCGCAAAGTCAGAAGAAAGCATTTCCTCGCCTCCTCCAAGGTACAGCGTTGAGCAATTGACCTGGGACGTTGTGAGTCATTTTTACTAAGCAGCACCGGTCCCTGCTGGAGTCTGATCTCGTACGACAAACCCCAGGCTAATGGAGCTGTTGTTTCCCTGATCTAAATACTCGGGTTCTTCAGGTGCAGTTTTTCTGCCTGAGCTTTGTGTGCAGATGGGTGGCCGCTGTGTTGGCTTCCCCCTGGGATTTTTGGGAGGGGACAGTGTAAACTGGGGCTTTGCCTTTTTCACTGACCGGTTCTGCTTTTCTCTATTGCAGTCTTCCCAAAGCTGTAGCTCTGGGAGAGCAAACCACGTCCGGCTGCAGAGTGACTCCAGCTCCAGCACACAGGTAACAGGCAGAGCTTTGCAGGCTGGTGCCCGTTCAGTAGCTGTTGGGCCCTCCAGTGCGACTCCTTCCTCTTGGCTTGTTGCGCTGAGCTTTGAATGAGCTTCTCTTGGGCGCCGGGGTGGGATGGGGTCCAACATCCAGTTAACTGACTGCACTGAAGGCTGTGGAAATCCAGATGGGGCACTCTTGATGGGACGTAACATTCAGCCCTCACGCCTGGACGCCAGCTGATACCTTTCCCCGTGTTTTGCAAACTTTGTCCCTGTCCCAACCTGGAACTAGCGTCAAGCGTCAGCGCCCTGCTAGATACAGACGGCCTTGCTGCCTTGCTGAACAGTTAGAATGTGCTCACCTTAGAGCACTGGTGGCCTTTAGTAAATAAACTGCGTCTGCTCTGGTCGAATGAAGCTGGATGTTGGATGCTGAGGACCTCAGCACGCACACAGTGCATGATGTGGCTTTCGCAGTCTGATCAGGCCAGGGCCATGGCAGAGACCTGCAGGCTGGTGTCAGACAAAATACAATTTGGCTAATCCTAGAAAATGTCTTGGAGCACCCTGAACGGATACTGCAGATAGGACAGAGCGAGAATCAGGATGCGCTGGCCCTTCTGTGTGGAGTGAAACTTCCTCAGGGCTGGGGGTGTGCACAGAATGGAGGGGCCAAATACTCTGCCTTTAGCAGGAGTAGGTCTTAAGTGGCGCCTGAATTTGGCTCCATCTCTCTCACGCATAACCCTAAGATGGTCCAAATGCGTGCCCTTTAAACGCTTCTCAAAGGGATGGGAATGGGCCTCGGTTACTTCCAGAACTGCAGTCACCCGAGCATCTTGGCAACATTACTACGTGCCAAAATCCGCGCTGGAAGACTGGCTGTCTTTGCTTGCTGGGTCAGGAAAATCTGCTCGGGAAAGTGACTGTAAAAAGGCACTGTGAGCCCCTTGCTTGTCTGTAAGTGACTGGCAAATCCATTTGGCTTCCAGGGAAAACCAGGCTTTTCTCCAGCTGCCAGCCCTGCCGCTCTTCCTGGGATCCCAGGGGCACGCAGGCCTCTTTCTAGCTCCCCCTGTCAGGCTTTCCCTTACATCTGTCCCACCCAGTGTCTGGTGCCTGGGGGATTGCACAGCTGTAACCAATTTGCCAGCCAGAACACAGTAAAGTTCTGTGGCTGATGTGCCAGACTAGGATGCAGGTTTCTCTCTGGTGGCATTGGTGCTGCAGAGCTAACAGGAGAAGAAACCATAAAAGCTGCTCACTGGCTGACTCCAAATGGATCCAGGAATACAGTGACTGGATCGGATGGTGTCCTCTTCCGTCAGTCCCTTTTCAGAGTAGAGCTTCACTGATCGCCCCACCACATGGAACCCAGGGCTCGTGGCACCAGCCAAAGAGTTGGAGAAGATGGTGAGGGCAAAGGGCAGGAGCCTGTGCTAAGGGGGCTTTCTGCTCAATGTTTGCTCAGGTATTTGAATCGGTGGAGGAGGTGGAACACACCGAAGCAGATGCCCAACCTGAAGACACCAAACCAGCCAAAATCCCCAATGGGGCTGTTGCCAATGGTAGGTGTTCCCCTGACTCCGGCCATCCCTCTTCCCAGAATTTCTCCAGCACGTCAGGCTATTCAGAGCACAGCTTCAGCTCCGAAAGTAATGCGATGGAATCCAGCAAAACAGTGGCCTGTCCCCAAGTGAAAACCAGTGGGGCAGAAGCCCCGAAACCACAGAGCTCAGCCAACGCGTTCTCAGAGGATAAGCTGGCAGGGGAGGACCTGCTGGGTCTGGAGAGCCTGGAAGGTGAATGCTCCATCAATGGAAGCTTAGAAGTCTTCATTCCAGTCAGTGGGAGCTCAGCCGGGGTTTTGCCTGACAATGAAGCGGTAGGCCTTTCCGTGGTGGATGTGGTGGAGAGCTGGACAGAGAGCGAAGCTGGAAAACACAGCTTGATGGGGAGTGAGGACAGTTTGTCTGAGGAACCAGAGATGGAGAGCTTGTACCCACAGCTGGATTCACTAGCTGTGGCTGACTTAGCTAACAATGAAGTTTCTCCTGTCTCTTCAACGGGGGTCACCTATTCCGTGAGTATTTGCTTCGGAATTTCCATCTCGGGCTGGGACCCATCAATCTCTAGGTCCCTTAGCAAATGCATTTCACCCATTGCTCTGTGGGACTGCCCATCTTAGTTTTACAATGCATGCATGGCGCTAACCCCTTCACAGGCCTCTGAACAGAGTGCAGTGCACATGTTCCTTTGGGGAGGGGTTGGATGAATTCATCTCTATTATTCCAGTCCATCTTTCTGTAGCCAGAGCTGCTGGACATGTACACTGTGAACCTGCATCGCATCGAGAAGGATGTGCAGAGATGTGACCGTAATTACTGGTACTTCACCCCTGCCAACCTTGAGAAGCTCCGCAACGTCATGTGCAGGTATCGACCCAACATACGGTCCTTACACACAGATGGCCCTGCTCGCGAGTAGGGTGCATGTCAGGGGAAACCACAGGCCATTGGTGGTGGCTGTGGTGCTGCTCCAAGCCCATTTGTTGTCTGTGTTATTTTTCCCATCTTCCACTGTCCTAGTGTAGCTCAAAATCAGGGCATTGAGACAGGGATTCATGGCTAGTTTTTCCTCATTTTAGTATGTGAAGACAAGAACCTAACCTCTGAGACGCCACCCCCAGTAGCAGAGGACGGGTGGCCACAGCCTTTAGAGCCCATCGTTACTTCCCGTCCAGCCGTGGTACAGTTAGTATGAATCCAGCCCCTTCCAGCTTGCTGCGTGGCACAGAATAAGTGACGAAATCAGCGGACTCCTGTCTTCTGGGCCAGCAAGGTCCCGGGTGTCAGTAGTGTATATTGCTTCCCCCCATCCAGTGTCCCTCTGGGTAACAGGGCAGCCCGCTTCCTTTTCTGATGATGTGTTTTAATAAGGATTCACCACCAAACTCAACCACCAATGAGGGGGGCAAACGCCAGGCGTTGGGTACTTGTGCTTATTATTGCAAGGGCCGTAGGAGTACCAGGAGAGGGACAAACAGTGGGGTGGATTTCTGACTTCTGCTGGTTAGTCATCTCCTGGTGCGCTCTCAGATCACAAACCCACTGGCATGACAGCTGAAGCGTCGACATTACACATCTCAGCGATTGGAGGAAAGGAAGTTACTTCCTGAGAGTTGTCGCTTTATCTCATGGCCAGGCTTGGAGGAGCTTGAGTGAGATGAGAGCTGGTGCAGCCCATCTTTGGAAATCTAACAGAAAAGATGGATTAGGCTGATGAAGAAATGATTCCCACTAATAGGTTTTTGAGGCTGTCTTTATTTACTACCATATATGGCATGAGATCTTTGCGAGGCTGGTTGCTCTCAAGGAGCCCTTGATCCAGAGCGGGAAAAGCAAGTAGTTGCAGGAGGTCTGCACAGATGGGCTTTCTCCTAGGCCAGAGACGGGAGCGGGGCCTGGGTTGTAGGTGGTTTTAAAAAAAGAGAGAGAGGGAAATTAGTATTAAACTCTTTGCTCTTTTCACCGTGCCCGTCGCTGGTCATGATTTCATTTGCGCCTCAGCTGGTCCAGGCTGAGTCATTATGGCAGAATATTGATTTAGTATGTGCACCACGAATGTAGTGTTTTACTATGCCCTCCCCTGCCCGGCACAAAGGTGAGTTTCTCATTTACAAGCTAGCTGCACTGGGGATGAATGAGCCAAGCCAAGGTGGGATTAGCAGAGGAAAGTGAAGGCAAGTCCCCCGTCTCCTCACGGACGCCTATGGCCCTCCTGTTGCTGCCCAGGCTGGTGTGGTGACGGAGGCTGAGTAGTGACGCTGGTGTCATTCAGGCAGCACTTGTGATGGGCTCTGAAGGAAGCTCTGCCCTGTGCATCTCCAATGGCCTATTCCTCACTATGGAACTAGGGGTTGCAGGGCAAAGCGTGGCAATGAGACGTATATGAATGAAATTCAAAAAAGACAAATGCAAAGGACTCTACTTAGGAAAGAACAATCCATTGCACACATACAAAATGGGCAATGACTGCCTAGGAAGGAGTACTGCGGAACGGGATCTGGGTGTCATACTGGACCACAAGCTAAATATGCGTCAACAGTGTAACACTGTTGCAAAAAAAGCAAACACCATTCTGGGATGTATTAACAGGAGTATTGTACGTAAGACACGAGAAGTAATTCTTCCGCTCTACTCCGCCCTGATTAGGCCTCAGCTGGAATATTGTGTCCAGTTCTGGGTGCCTCATTTCAGGAAAGATATGGACAAATTTGAGAAGGTCCAGAGAAGAGCAACATGAATGATTAAAGGTCTGGAACACTTGACTTTTGAGGGAAGATTGAAAGAACTGAGTTTGTTTAGTCTGGAAAAGTGGGGACATGGTAACAGTTTTCACGTATCTAAGGTTGTTACGAGGAAGAGGGAGAAAAATTATTCTCCTTAACTGCCGATGATAGGACAAGAAACAATGGGCTGTTATGGCAAGGGAGGTTGAGGTTGGACATTAGGAAAAAATTCCTAACTGTCAGGGTGATTAACCACTGGAATAAGTTGCCTGGGCAGGTTGTGGAATCTCCATCATTGGAGGTTTTTAAGAGCAGGTCAGACAAACACCTGTCAGGGATGGTTTAAGAGGGTACTTGGTCCTGCCAGGAGTGCAGGGGACTGGACTCTGAGACCTCTCATGGTTCCTTCCAGTTTTATGATTCTCCAGGCTCTTCCAGAACTACAGAGAGCGCCTCTGCACCAGCCCCTGAAGGGATAAAGGAGGATGCAGGCAGCTCTGCAGACCCTGTGGTTCATTAGAGCCGTGCCTTGTCCGTTCCCTCCAGGGGCCTCATCTTCACTCAATTTTACGTGGCCTTCACTTGCCATTGATGTAGATCAGGAACTCTGGGGACTGATTTCCCTGCCTGGAGCCAGGCACTACCATTCACCGCTGTGTGGCATGCCACCCCACCTGTAATGACAGGACAAGGCTCTGGGGAATTGAGCCCTTTGGCTGCAGGCTTTTCAGCCCTGGGGAATCAGTGGGGCAGATAGGCTGCAGCCAAGCACTCCACTCCATTGCGAGAAGGAAGGGGGGCTGCTCCGGTTGAGGCTCCCTGCCTGCAGAGCCACCTCCCTTATGAGCACATGACCACTGCCCGCTGGACCTGGCTCCTGTGGGTCGTTCACACCCTGTCTCCTATGCTTTCTCTCACAGCTACATCTGGCAACACATTGAGATCGGCTATGTGCAGGGAATGTGCGACCTGCTGGCTCCTCTCCTGGTCATCCTGGACGACGGTGAGAGGATGGGCTCATTGCAGCTCCAGTGGGCATGTTTTGGAGGGGAGGCCTGGGGAAAGCTCACTGGCTCGGTCAGACCCACAGGTGGGGGATGTTCAGGCTCTGGCATGGCCATAGGTCCATGATGCTGCATGCATCCACCCCCAAAACAGGGATGGCACACGAATTGGCCTTACTTCCTCTGTGCAGTGGCCACGTATGCCTCAGCCAGGCCTGGAGAGATGCCTCTGGGTCGGGGAGAGACACTTGGTCTCCATGGCCTGTTCTGTCCTGGCGTCCCCTGCTCAATGAAGGGGGACAGTTGCTCTCTGCTGCGGGGGGAAGGCGCACCTACGTGTGCGTGTGAGCACAGCTGTGGGTCCAGCCAGCCGCTTTCCCTGTCTGTGTGATCGGCTGCACACATGCATGTGAACGAGTCCAGGCACAGAGCCGTGACACACTCCCTGTCTCTCTCTGACCCCCGCAGAGGCTCTCGCTTTCAGCTGTTTCAGCGAGCTCATGAAACGGATGAACCAGAATTTCCCACACGGGGGAGCCATGGACACTCACTTCGCTAACATGAGGTCCCTGATCCAGGTACTGGGCTGGGGTTCAAGGCAAGAGCAGCGAAGGGAGGGTTTTCAGCCACCTGTTGTGGTAGAAGGGCTCTTAGGTGGAGGGGAGGGAGGCTGGGGGTTTGGAGGAGGCACCTGTGTGCTGGGGGGGCTATTGAGGAGCTTGGGGGCGCCCAAGATGAGGCAGTGTTATGGCTGCAGAACATCTTGAAGAGAAGGCCTGAGGGAGCGTCCATCGGCTTACAGAGGGGGCTGAGGGCAGGGCGGGAAGGCCGAATGGGAGGACTAGCTGGTGCCCCCCAATAGGCTAACTGGATTCCGGGCTCCCTTTGCTCTTTTGGACAGATCTTGGACTCTGAGCTGTTTGAGCTGATGCACCAGAACGGAGATTACACCCATTTCTACTTCTGCTATCGATGGTTTCTCCTGGATTTCAAGCGAGGTGTGTGGCATGACCTGCCCGTCCTCGAGGCCTCTGATGAGCAGATCACAGGAGGAAAGTCCTCGTCTGAACAGGGACTTGGGATGGTTAGCGCATTACAAGGCGTGATTGTCCCTGTTCACATGTTCTCCCCTTCTAATCAGCTGGTGTGACTGGGCCTCATCTACCCGAAATGAATTGACTTGGCCAGTACTAACCCTTCTTCATCCCGGCCTCTGTCTACCTCTTCACTGCAGTTCCCAGTTCATGCATCTGACGAAGTGGGTTGAAACCCAAAGAAATTTGTTAGTCTTCAAGGTGCCCCAAGACTCTCATTGTTTCTCCTTTCCCTGGGAGTTCGTTACAGCAGTCAGTCACCCTCAAGCTAAGGCTCCATAAAAAAATTGTGCCTTATTTCTAATTTGAATTTGGCTGGATGCTGAATCCCAGCTTTGGCTCTTCTGTATTTCTGCAGTATATCAAGACAACCTTTTTTCCTGGGACTGACTCTTCTGTCACAGACTCCCATGTAACTCCGACGGCTGGTGAAGTCACTCCTGTGAGATCAGTCAGGCCACACTGAGGTCATTATGTCCTAGCAGGAGCCAGATTACTTTTCATCTATGGAAACAACTTTCTGTGTAAAATAACCAGCTGTCTGAAACAAAATCCCCTTTTAAAAAGAATTCTGTAATCATCCAAAGAAGGGAGCCTCCCGGGTTGCTGGGAACTCTCCATCGACCCGTTCCAGGCCCTGAACCCACCCTAAACGGTGCCCTGACTTAGTAATTGCTATTCTCTTTTTTACAGAGCTGGTGTATGATGATGTTTTCTCTGTCTGGGAGACAATCTGGGCAGCTGCACACGTCTCCTCTTCACACTATGTCCTCTTTATAGCTCTGGCCTTGGTGGAAATGTACCGGGACATCATTTTGGAAAATAACATGGATTTTACAGATATCATCAAGTTCTTCAATGGTACGTCTTGTGTTTTGCTGGACTCAGTCTCTGGCAGGTCTCTAGTCTCAGTCAGGTTAGGAGCCACGTTGGTCTGTCCTGGTAACTAGGGTTTTTGAAGCACAGTGGGGCTTATGAAAGGCTGCTGGGCTGATGTCCTGAGCAAAGGGCTGCGAGCCAGCAACTTGTTCGTTCTATTCTTGACTCTGCTTCCTCTGTGGCCTTAGGGTCGTTACTTCACTGCTCTGTAATATGGTTCTGTTTCCCGATAGAGAGAGTCCCCATGTGGGGGGGTCTTTTAGCTAATGATGATTCTCATAGATGTGTGGTGCTTCTGGGCGCAGCCATGATCAGGGGCACTCAACTGCTCCGGTAAGCTTCAGCTCCTTCCTAGAACATAGCACGGTCAGAGAGATGCAAACCTTGGTGGGGCGCTCAGCTTTCCCGGTGCTTGGAGCTCCTTGGTTCAGGCGCCTCCATCCCTTGTTAATTCCTTTTCCTTCCATCTTCCAGAAATGGCCGAGCGGCACAACACCAAACAGCTCCTGAAGCTGGCCCGGGATCTCGTGCACAAAGTCCAGACGCTGATTGAGAACAAATGAAAGGCCTGAGAAGGGGGTGTTCAGCGAGACGGCAGGGACTCTGGTCCAACGCTTCCTTCCCTGTCTCCTTTTTCTACAAGTGCCACCCCTGTGACAAAAATCTTGGTGGTCTGACACCTGCTGCTCCCGAAGGTGAAAGTATCCTCACCTCTGCTCTCGGGCTGTTGAGCTGAGCCATTAGGGGACAGGTCCCCTGGTTTAGTTCTACAGCTCAGCATTCCTGTAAGTGACTGACCAAAGATCTGTAAATCTGCACCTTATTGTTTTGTTCTAAACATTTCTACCTTGGAAGCAAATCCTGGGTAGACAGTCCCTTGCCTTGCTTTGTCTTGGTATTATGGTTCCCATCTTTAGCAAAAGCACTTTGCGGAGAGCCCTCTCAATGAGGCTGCTGCTCCTTAGGGCCGCCTTTGAACCTGCCACGTGTACTGCAGGGGAATAAAGCGCTTCCCAGGAAGCAGCAACTCCCTGGGTCAAGGAAACCAGGCTGCACTAGCTAGTAAGAGCGAGGGTGCTCTCAGCATTTGAGTTTGGAGTAGGAGCGTGAGGCTGTGCCTTCAATCAGGGAAGTTCCTCCTTTCATCCCCATTGAGGTGCCCTCTTCCTTGGTTAGGACTCTATTTTCCTCCCATCCCCTAGGGCTTACAGCTTGCTCATCAACCCAGGATCAGCGCACGTGGCATTCTGACTCTGGCTGTTTTCAGACAAGCTTGGCTGGAGAGTCTGGCTCCAGCTACGGGGTCCTAAGCCCAGTGTCAGCGGAAAGACTCCAGCTGGCTTTAGGTCAGGCCCACGTGGAAGAAAACAGACCAAGCTTAGCGTTCTCTGCCCTGGATGTCTGGAGTGGTGCAACCTCCACTCTAGTGTTGTGCCACACAGCCCCTGGGCCAGCAGGAGAGCAGAGTGAAAGCTGAGCAGCGGCGTGCTTGGTGAGGCTCTTGTGGCCAAGAGTTTGGGTTTACTTTGCAACTCAGGTAAATAGTCGAAGAGGAAAAGTAGTTTGTGTTAGTGGGTTAGCTCCCGCCTGCCTGGGAAGGTCATTGTCCTAGCTAAGCCATTTCGTGGTTGGCATAAACTTGTGCTCCGGGCAGCTGGGAAGAGGCTTTGCCATAGCTCTTTCAAGGGAACTTTGTCTCAAATTGTGCTGCAAGAATCTATGTTTGCCTAACATGAAACGTGTGATAAATGTGTTCTCTTGTCCTCTGCTCAGCTCACTCAGCAGTGCTCAGCTAGAAGGGGAAAGGGACCCAGAACACTCCTCTGTACTGATTGTATTTTGTGTTTGTGTGTGGTGTGTCTCAGACGTTGCTTGCAGAATAGAACCAGAAGAAAATAGTGCATGCTCCAGAAAAGAGTTGCAGAGTACGGTGAGCCAGTCTGCAATATGTGAGCAAATCAGCTAATCCCCCTGAACTCTGGGGAAGCAGAGTCTGTAGCTTCAAACCAGGGAAGGGCAGTGCCTGCTGAACCAGTTTGCTGGAGAAGAATACAGTGGGAGGTGAAAGCAGGGGAAATCTGTCTTCTCTGATGTTTCATTTTGCAGATTAATTGTACTTTATCCACACAAGCTAGGAAATCCTTTGAAGCAATTTCCTGAACATTTTTAGAGCTGATCTGTTGTATTAAACACCAAAAAGAGCTTACTTTATTGGAAAAAAAAAAACAGTCTGCACTGAAATATTCTGCATGGAAACAGAGAATTTGGGGCTTTAAACCTTCAGGTTTGAGAGTGCATCTTTCAAAAGCAAAGAGCAAACCTCCCGCCTACACTGGTGACGTGTTCCTGATCCTAGGTCCTAGACCAGATGTTAGAACAGATAAATAATCTGAGTTGCCTTGCTCTAAAGGGAGGGGGTCGAAGTGACACCTTTGCATAGTAAAATTAAGGAATAATAAACATTAGATAGGCATTAAAGGTAGTATTTTATCAAGCAACAACTCTGAGGACACTAGATTTTATTTTTTTTATCAGATAGCTGAGAATCCTGCACAATATCTGCTATCTGTATTAGCTGAGTGTGTCTTCAGGCCCGTCAGTAGCAGTGTTTTTGAATAACTTCTGGCAAAAAAAGTATTTATTTATTCTATTGACTGTACATTACTGTGTGTCCTTGTATACTGAATTCAGTGTGTGAATCTTTATGCAAATGAAGATATATCTTTTCAATGTTGCAAACATATCTTGTAAATGTTTACCAGAAAATTGTGTCTATATATACAGGCTAGAGAAAAAATGTGATCTAAGTGGGTAATTATTTTTTTGAGGAAATAAATCTTTGCTTCTAAGAACTATGTGGTTCTCTCCGGCACCTGCTCAATGATGTGCCAATCTGTCACTTTGTACTGTGAGAATTGTTCTGCTACATCACCCAAAAGCTCAATGCGGGTTAAGAAACCATTTGACTCAGTCTTCCTTGGTTTAGCTCTGATTAAAAATTGTGGAACTAGAGCACAGAAGTGATGACGCTTTCCCTGACCCTCCAATGGACTCACTAGGGGTAGCCCCTTCACCTGTGGTTTCCATTTCATCCCACTGATTTCTGAGGGGCTCTGCAGTGGCTTACCCCATAACCTGGGTGGAAGCGATTGCAGAATCAGGCCTGATGTCTTCCATTGCAACAAATTAGACTGCCCCAAAAATTTAATATATTAGGCTGCAAGAACCATGACTTCCGTTTTGCTCTAAGACTCTGAAAGTCAAACTGATCCCAGGGTGTTCTCAAGGAAAATAATGAAAAATCTCCAGATAGAAAGCTCAAGAGAGAAATTCTACTCTCACCTTGAGTGGAAATCCAGAGTGACTCCATTGTAACCAGTGCACCAGATGTAACATGCTAGTGGGCGCTACCACCATCCGTTAAAGCCAGCAGAAGAAATTCTGCTGTCAGATGTTCTGGCTGTGAGTCGTGCATGCAAATCTCCAAGCAGAAGTTGGCCAGGAGGGTGTCTCATGTTGAATGTTTGCTCTTTGAATGCATTTCTTGTTCAGATGCCTTGCTCTGTTGGGCAGTCACATGCATGGCTCCAGGTAGCTTGGTTGATTGGTGGCATTTATAAATAGTGCATATTAGAAAGTCAAGATGTACTGTAATCATGGCGAATTTCCATAGCTTTTGGCAATATGTGGTCCTAGCTCAGCTCTGCGTGCGTGTCCAGAGAATGAGTCACAAAGGCCCTGCAAAATTGTGGATAGTTTGGATTTCATCAAGACAGAGCCCCAGGAACAGATTTTCCCAACAGAGCTCTCAGAGGGCAGTAGTGGGGAAGGGAGCATTTGCTTGTCTGTCTGAAATAAAAGATTGTGAGCAAAATGATTTCAAAACCAAGGTGTGAATTTGAATAAGTTGTGACTGTCTGAGGTGCACCCAGCAGTGGCCGAAGAACCTTGATTTTTGGGAACACCAGTCTCATAACAGCTAAGTATCCAACCCATCCCCTGGGGCTGGAAATGAAGTCACTGAAGAATGAGTCAACATCTGATGGCTCAATACATAAGAAATCTCTTTGGAGGACAAGAGGACAGGGACGCAGAGTGCCATAGGGCAGCCTGAGCAACTTTGACTTGCAGGGATTGTACGCTTGGCCTGGAACGTTGTGGGGCTTTACCTTAGCATGTCCGCACTGCACTCCAAGGAGTGACTGCACCATGTGCAGGCGCATCTGAGACAGGGTTCCTCTAGCCAGCTCGGGTGCCAATCGCAGTGCAGCTGGAGTAGCATGGGCTAGCCCCCAGAGTACATCCCCAGGTGTGTGTACAAGGGTTGCTGCGGATTCATTGCTATTAGTCCACAATAGTCTGCTGCCGCAATGACATTTCCAGTTGCAGGATAGAGCTACCCTTCGATCCCCTTGCATGCACACAGTTTTGTGCCACTGTGCATCTCCACTGGCTTGCTGTGTCATGAGCGTCCGGGCACAAACCATGTATGCAGATAAGTGGAGGCCGCCTTTTAAGTCAGGCTTGTATGGTCATTTCTGGGTTGAGAGCGTCAAAGGTGCGCCCGTTCCCGTTGAAACGGATTGGTGTTTGGAACCCCTTGCGCATGTGATGTCCAGTTCACATTGAGAGAACCACCCGTTCGGTCATTTAAAGAGAATGAGTTAGGAGGGTAGCCAGGTTACCTTGGTGCTGTTTGGGAAAGTGTTTGCTTATGTGTTTAACAGGATAAAGGAGGTGGTGAGACCAGAGGAAAACAAGCATATACTCGCCTACTAAAAGCCTAGGGATGAGGGTCTTTAGAAAGCTGCCCAGAGTTACAAGAGGATCTTGCTTGTCTAGCTGTTGCATCTCTTTCTCCCCCTACAATTTAAGAATCACGGTGGGTTTTCCGAGAGAACAACCATCTCACTTGTTTGTTTGCACAGCTTTCTTTTCTCTCTTGTTTTCTCTTCTCTGAAAGGGAGAGCTACAAACTGGGCTGGCAAACGATCTGCCTTTTGGACACTGGGACAGAGACCTTGGCAGGGAAACGTAGTAAACGATTATTGTGATATGGGGCGAACTAGATGAGCCAGATGAATATTTTCTTTCCAGCCATTCCACATGGATATAATCTACCCTGTGCTGCTAAAGTTCCATTTGAACTCATGTGCTGAGCTTACCAGAGAGGTGAGGTTTTTTTACTTGGCTCTCAGATCAGCTTGTCTACTAAATGTCCAAACCAAATTCACACCCTGTTCCTTTCCAAAGGGGCTGTTAATGGGTTCTTTGCCTGCATTTGAGCTTTCTGCAGATGTGACCCTCCAAATGACTCTTGATATCCATCTTTTGAAGTGGTGTTTGTTCTTGAATGTGTTTTTATATAAGATATTTTTGATTTTTACTGTGTTGAAACTCTAAATGGCCTTTCTATAAACACTTTTCATGTAGATTGAGACATTTCTTCACAAGACCAAGGTTGCATTGGAACGCTGCGGAGTGTTACTCTTACTTGGAACCTTTTATTTTTTAGCAGCCTGTTAACATACAGAATTTTGTTTTTTGCTGTAACCAAAGCCACCAATAGAAGTACAGGCATTAATGATAACTTTTACTGCTGGCTTTAAAGTTGTCTCAAGGGAAGCAATTATTCCTCATGCCATAGTGTAGACAGCATAATTTTAGCTCTTCTCTTTGGGTAAAATTTGCCACTCGATAGACGACTGGCGCAATCCCCTTAAGTCCCACTTCAGAGGTACGTAGGCCTTTGTGGGCTTAGGCCAGGCTGAATTTCACTTAGTATAGTTTGAATTTATTCCTTTTTTGACTGTCTTCTGGCATTCTTGCACCAGAACATCTTGACTTTCTTTTCTGTCCCTGATGAGTTGGGAGCTACTTTAGTGATTAGTCTATATACAGAATACAGAGGTCCTCTTCCAAGAACCTTGTCACACACAACATGCTTGTATCTTACAAAAAATTAAGTGACTTGAAAATGTGCTGTGTGAATTGCTGCTTTCTTTTTCCTGTATTGTAGCTTTCCTGTTTGGCCAATGATGGCTTCTGAGCCAATTTCATCAACTGGATAAGTTAAGGAGAGAGATTTTTTTTTAAAATTTGACAAATGTACTCAAGATAGAGCATCCTTGTGATTTATTTCTCTTCTTTGGGATGTTGGCTAGTACCAGCAGTTCAGGTAATGTTTCCTAGATTTCTTGAGCACATGTAGGTACCGAAAGAGCACAATTTGTTATTTATGAAATGCAAGTTTTCTAGCAATATAGAAATTTGGTAATTATTGCTAGAACTAATAATGAAAACTCTGAAGTAGATAAAGATGTTGTTTATTTGTATAATATTGGACCTCTCCCAGACACTTTCCATTACATCCCTTTGAATCTTGAATCTGTCTTCCTAGTTCAGGCACCCAACCACTTTCACTTTGTCCTGTAGTGACACCATGCATGAAACATACGTTAATGATTAAAATGCTTTTATTTTTAGTTTTTCAATCCCACATTAGATTAACACGTTAATGATTTTTTTTCATTGTATCACAGGACAGAGCTGAGATTGTTTGGGTGCCTTAACTGTGAATTTCTATAGCTCAGCATATTTGGATTTCTTTTAAGCTTAATCGTAACTATAAATTTTACCCTAAATTAGTGATGTACACTATCTTTCAATTTTTGTGAGAGTTTTCTTTTAAAAAAATTAATGCATGGGTACTGAATGAGAAGCCCAAAGAGAATGTTACAGTAGAATATTGCTAGTGATTTCAAGATATTAAGTATTAATCTTAAGTCTTTTATTTTTACTTTTGCGGCCAGGATTCTCAGTAGGTTCTAGCTGCGTTATGGGGTTTGGGAACACGCTGGGTAATTATATCAGCTAGTTAAGCTGTATTTACAGCTCTTTTACATTGCCAGATCAACACCAAGTAAGCAGAGTTTATATCTTGGCTCCTGCTCACCCCTGGTTCCTCCCTCTTCTTCCCCCTACACGCTTTCTGTTGGGTGGATCTGGTATAATGGGCTGGTTTTGGAATGGAATAATTAGGATTAATGGTTTTTATTTTCTGTTACTTTTCATAACTTTCAGCACCTTCTTCGGCAGAGGCTGGCATGTAACGTTATTTAATAAAGCTCTCAGAATTGCCTGCCTTCAAAATGGCCACCACTTCCCATTGTCTCTAATAACCATGAAGCCAAGTTGCCGTATGGACTGTGAGGAGTGTGCGGAATGAAGGCAGTGGAAATCTTTATTAAGGGCAGGATGTGAACTCACTCCCATTAAGGACAATAGCAGGTAGCAGCCTTTTCAAAATAGGGCAGCTTTTCATGGCATTCTCTGTAGTAAATTTTTCTCTCCAGCCCCTGCCGAGGGAGAGATTTTCAGTGCTAGCTAAAAATGGCCATTTATCTGAAAAATAAATAAAAATCTTCAAATTTCAGCCTATGTGCGAGTTACCAGTGAGCACTAACTATATGAGAAATTTGAAGAATCTGTGTTGCTTCCTTACTGAGGTAATTGAGGTTAAATAAAAAGATCTGACACTGGATATTCCATTTCTTAAGGGACTCATTTCTACAAAATTAATCTACTCCTACAATTAATTAACAGATTTACTTGAAAGTTCTAAAAAAAATCATTCTCTGAATAAGTGCTGAGTTTGGGGAGGATAATCTGTATTTATGCTAAATACAGGATGTAGCCCTGTTTGTGTACAAAATGCAACTCAACTTTCATTGTGGACCCAGGATTGGCACCTATAGAATTCTAAAACATATAGTAAAAGCTTAGTTTTTTGCTAAATTCAGTGAGGAACATTAGAACACACACATCTTATGTGTCCTGGACATTCATGATAAACTTATCACGAGGATGTGTTGGATAAAGAATTAAATTTAACAGGCTTATGAATGTACTGTATGAACTGGTTTTAAGCCTTTATGTCGCCCTGCAAGGAATTGCTGCTCTTGTACATAGGGTGCCATTTTGGTCTCTGGGACTCACTCTGTATGAGATTACCGAGCATTGTAGCTGTTGTTATAACATTTGTAGAAGTGCCGCTCAAGTTTGTCTTAGCGTATTTCAACTTCACACCGTGGTGTAATATTGGTTTTATATTTCACTCATGCTTTTCGTTCTCTTTGTAAATTGTTCCTTCCTGTTGTTCCACAAGGCAAACTAAACTATATTCTCTATGGTTAAATGTATTTTCAAATCAATAAAATCTTGGTGGTTGTTTATTGGTGTGCTTTTCTGACTAGAGCTATTAAGAAGAGTGGCGGAAAGTGCTGTATCTCTTCTAGCCTGATTCTCCACTGCCCCATGCTATCAGTTACACTGCAAACGGTATCAAAACAGAACAGTGTTTTACACACAGGATGCAATCTGACTGTTTGCAAGTATAAATGGCAATGCAGTATCAAGACAGTGGAGAATCAGACCCTGTCTGTACTCATAACTCTCCTTGGCAAGGAAGCTTTTCAGGAGTCAGATGTAGACGGCGTGTGGGTCCTGTTAGTACAAAGATCAATGCTTGAACTCAGTTTTTTTCTTTCAAAACCCCCCGGTAATTGTTTGAGCGTGCCAGGAAAGCTACATACAGCTGAATCTTAATCAACCATCTGAAGATGTTGAGATTTTCAGGAGTCATAGAGGCGGGTGGAAACATGTTGGCAGCTGGCTAGAAATGGAGGTTTGGATAATTGAATCCCTTGCGTGGCACACGCAGAGACCTAATTCTCCCCAGCCCTTTCTTTCTACTTCTGCACTGATTTAGGAGCTGTTTAAGAAGCGTGCACAGAAAAGGTGACTGTGAAATAAATCCTAGAAGCGCTTCCTCCTAGAACACCAAGAAACAATGACATGTTGCTCGTAAAGGTAATCACTCTTGTGGGGAGTTGGGTGATTAGCAAAAAACACAAAACACTTCTCATTCTCAGCATGTCTTTTTGAAAACCCAAACGCTGCTTTGGCCGGCGGAAGCCCACTCCGCGTGCGTCTGAGCCACAGGCCATTGACGTCGGGGGCAGTCTGAGTGGACTTTGGATCGGCCCTTTGTGCGCAAATGTTGGACAATATGGAAAGACAGTGAATGGCACTTGGCTCTTCTCTCTCTCTCGTCCACTTTGGAAGGCGAAGTAGGAACCCTCCTCCAGTGCTGTTCTGTCAGTTCCCTTTTGCGCTGTTGCTCAGGTTGAAGAGCAGGAGAGGAGAGAATGAAAGGGGAGGTCTTTTAGCTCATAGCTGCTCTGGAATACTGCATGAATGATGCATCCATCTGAGGCTCGTATGCTGTACTTAGGAAGACAGAGATACCAACTCATTAATACTGAGGCAGAATTGAACTACCACTTGGTATCACCTGCTTTTGCATCTGACATTAAATGACCTGGATTAGGATAGAATTATGAAGCCTTTAGGAGTGGCTGATGAGTTGCACCAGCAGCTGTATGTGACTGACGCGATCAACTGAAGCGTTGAATATATTGGAGGCAGACGTTTTGTTGGGCAAATGTGAAAATAGACATTCGGTAAAGAACAGCCACAAAATAAGGCTGAAAGGGACAGGTACCGGTGTCTCTGGTACATCTTCGAATTACAGCTCAGGGTTACTGTCTTTCCAAAGCTCAGAATCTGAGCTGCAGATGCATGTGAAGGCAGAGATATAAATAGATACAAACAGAGTTACAGATGGTGAGGGCTGCAGAGATAGGCTAGACACAAATCTCTACAGGGAAACGTTACTAAAATTCTTCCAGTCGAAATTATGATATGCTAAGCTTTAAAAAATGGTGTGCTTCACCCAGCGCCGGTAACACCCACCTCTGTCTTGTCGTGTGTAGTCACCATTTGCGTCCTGGTCTCTGGGAAGCATCACTGACGTTGGGGCATCCCGCGCTTTGCACAGTCAGGTCATTCCTCCCCTTTTAACAGGTGTTGGGGGCTCTCAGCACTTCACAGGAGCAATCCAATGTGCCTTATGCTTCTTGCTGGTGGGTGGTGTCCCACTTCATCCCTACCATGATACCATCGTACCAGCAGTGCTGTTCTGAAGGTGGATTACAGACTGACAGAATTAAACACCCACTCTTTGCCTAGCTGCTCCTCGTCACTGCGAAGTGTAGGCACTCAGTCGGCATCCACTCCAGGCCTCCCACCTGGCCTTCGTGGTAGGATACATCTCCCAGGTAACAAAATACTCCAAACATTATTGACCAGAACATACAACTACTTGCATACTCAGATCCCTGGACCCCCAAAAGCTGAATGCAAAGAAATGCAGTCTGGAGTGTCTCTTAAAAATTATATTATTAACAGATAACCCTAACACACAATTTCATGCTTTACATACATTCTGTCTAAACAGTTTCAGGGTGCCACAGGAAATCAAATCGAAATAGAACTCACTGCAGAATCCAGGGATGTGACATCTTCAGGGTTACTTGTTCTGGTTCCTTCTGTTACTGTGTTTTTATGTTGGGGAGGGCAGCTGCCCCAAAACAAGCCCTTTTAAGGGAGTATCTAAATATTGATAAAGGTTTTTCATTATTGTACCACCAGAAGACATGAAGTCATCAGAACAACTCATTGTTTGTACCAGCCCAGCCCATGGCATAATTCCACAAATATAATCCAAAAGTGAGACTCTCAGATTTACCTAGTTGTTCCTGTAACATTTTATCCCTAGTCTGGAAAGAATGTGTACAGTCGCTATGTGTGAGAAACTAACACGTGCTTGTGTTGTCCAAGTTGCAATTAGCAGTTGTGCAAATTGTTTTAATCTGCAGTGAGACATTTCTCAGTTTGTTAAACTGGTGGCTAGGAAATCTCCAATGTGTATTTAAACATTGCTGCACTGTCTGGGACTCTCTGAAAGTGCGATTCTTGCTTTAACCCTCTTACCTTTAGCTCCTTATAGCAGAGAATACATTTAGTCTTTTGCAAAGTGCAGTGTATATTTACAACATTATTACTGCTAATGATCCTCTGCATCATGCTGCGTGGCGTTTTCTCCAGTTGCCTAGTATCTCGCTAATACTCTGTTCTGAAACGTGATGGCCTCAGAGCTGAGGTGGGAATGGTGAGAAAAGTTCTGACCAGATCTAAATATCTGAGGTCTGTGCCCATGCCTGCTCTAGCAGCTCAGGGATTGGATTTTCTGTTTCATGCAAATCCAGAACTCCTCATGGGGCCTCATGGTTCCTTAGCAGAGCTGTTCACCACGACCTAGTCAATTGCACCTTTGCTGCCTCAGCTGCATCCTCTCAGGGCCTCATTTGCATTTACAGCTGGCAATAACGCGCAAGATGGAATGGATCCAGCTTGACGCTTAGATCCCAGGGTGAGTTTGTGGAGGATGCCAATTTGGTGGGTGGAAAAGCCAGTTCTCACTTGTAACCTGAGCACACGTGAACTGGAATCACAGACAAACACCAAGAACTTTCTTGATGCTGTTGTTGAAGTTGTCGGTCAGACGAGATCTGCACGTTTGATCTCTGTCTCCACCCTGCTTTTTCTTTGACCCCTCTTCTGTCACGAACCTCCCTCTTCCCAGTCCTCCCCCAGCAAGCCCCTCTTCTTTTTGATGCCAGCTCCACCTGCTCCCTATTACTCCACTTCCAAACCAGTTCTGACTATAGCTCTGCCTCTTCCCCTCCATTTCCTCCCCCTTTCTGCTCTCCAGTGGGTGCCTTTGCTGTCTGACCCTGTTGTTAGCAGGAACTGGACTGAGGCTGCGGGCCAGGGCTGTGTAAGAAGAGGCTATGTCCTGATTTTGTCTATCTGTATCAGACCACCAAGGAGTTGATCATAAAACAAAAACCAGCTTTACTGAAGGGTTTTATGTGTCATCTTCTCTTACTAACACTATACTTTCTGGAGCAGTAGAGAAAATGATCTTGGACTTGAGCTCACTTAAAGTGCAACTGCCCATGACTGGCAGAAAACATGGTAGCATATCCCGGATAGCTGTCATGTAGCTCCAGCCAAGGCGACAATTCCCAACACTGCATATGGAGGAGGAACCACAAAGTAATTTAACAAATGCAGAATCCAAGCTACCTGGAAAAATCAGTAGTCCCAGGACTGCGCCAATCGCTGGCGAGAAGGCAAAAAACACTAATACCTTTTATGTACATCTCTTCCTCATTTCATTATCAGCAACCACTCTGCCATTTGCTTTGGGCCTCATCCTCCTCTTGATGTCAAAGACAAAACTTCAGTGGGAGGAGAACTGGATCCCCATGCGAGGAAACTGGAGTGGCAGAGAAAAGTTAGCCTCTTAAGTTTTGATCTGAGATTGCATTTGGGGCAATTGCTCTCTGGGCCGTGCACCGTGACTTAGCTGTGAGCACCCTTTATCTCTCATTGGGTTCAGTGCCTGGCCTGCATGCTGGCTGAAAGGAGAAAACCTAATCCTTGACACAGATCACAAACATTAGGATGGGGTGGTAAGAGAGTACGGGGACCACTCACCAATTCACAGTAATATGGGTTGCTTGGTAAATTGGAGGTAAGTAAACAATATGAGTTTTAATGTGACTAAATGTCCATGTATATACATTTAGGAGCAAGGACTGTGGGCCATACTTACAGGATGGGGACTCTATTCTGGGAAATAATGCCTCTGCAAACAACGTGAGAGTCGTGGTGGATAATCAGCTGTCAAGAGCTAATGCAATCCTGGGATGCATAAACCGGGGAATCTCAAGTGACAGTAGAGAAATTCTTTTCCTTTGGATTTAGCACCGGTGTGACCACTGCTGTAATACTGTCCAGTGTCTATCGTTCAAAAAGGAGGTGATGAATGGGAGAGGGTTCAGAGAAGAATCACATGAATGATTAAAGAATTTAGAAAACCTGCCTTATGATACCCAGCAACCTTTTTATAACTCTTAACAAAGAGACGTATATGTTTTTACAGGGGGAACAAATACTTGATAAAGAGCACTTCAGTATAGTAGACAAAAATGTACACCTTATGCCCAGTCTGAATTTGTCTAGCTTTAACTTGCATCCATTGAATCGTGCACGTCTGCAGTGAGGGTGATTAACCCTTGGAACAACTGACCACAGATCATGGATTCTCCATCACTGGCAACTTTAAAATCAGGATTGAATTTCTAAAAGACGTTCTAGGAATTATTTTGGGGAAGGTCTCTAGCCAGTGTTATATAGGGGGCCAGACTCGACAAGCACAATGGTCTAATCTGGCCTTTTAATTTAACTCATATCGGTATTTGGCCTGGCAGGGATCTAGGACATCTGCAGTTAACCTATTTCTCCACTGTAGGGCACTGATCCACTACCTGAAAGAAACAAGCCTGGCAGAGTGGATCCTAGCTGAGACAGACAATATTTGAAACCCAGTCACGGTTCATGTTGTTCATTTTAAAACTTCATTTAGTGAAGCTCTCTTTTCAGGCTGTAAAGTTTGACAAAGTTAACATTCCCCTCAACCTCCTGCCTCCAGAAAACACTCCTAACTTATTGGATCTTTTGTGTGGTGGTTATGACAGCAGAAACAAAGTTCCTTGGAACAAGGAGTGGGAATGATACATTGGTACATCTTAACCTGCTAAAACTTGTTCTTTATGTTGATGGTAAATTCTGTATTATTTTTAAAAACCAGAAGCACACAGATTAATTAGTTCTGTTATTTGTATAAGGGGTTACAACCTCCCAAATTCTACAGAACTTGCATATAATTGCATTGAAATTTCTGGTAAAATGACCAAGGATGCAAAGCTCAAATGCCTGTGTCTGTTAGGTCTTGCAGTATCCACAAGCTATTGCAGCTCTGGGATGGATGGAATTACAGCTTTAATTTATGTATATGGGTTGGGACTCAATATTTAACATTATCCAAGGATTGCAGTTAATTCCTATGAGTCAAATACTCATTCCTGAAGGGAAGGGGTTTATGTAAGGATCTGGGGCACCATGAGGGGACGAATCCTTTCTCCTGCCACACACATTGGTGACTGCATTCCGCCTGTGGCAGCTGGGAGATTGCTGATGGCACTCCAGCTGTCTCCAAGGCCTCTGTGAACTGGCTCCAGTGTTGCTCATCCATATGCAAAGTACCGTGCATCCTCTGGGCAAGATCCCAGCATTCTCCTTCCTCAGTGCCCCCAGAACTGTTCTGATTCCCCTGTGGTCAGCTCCTGCACCAAAGCAGCAAGGGCTAAGGGCAAGGGCAGGATTTGGGCCCTTGTCTTTAGACTCTAGGCTAGTAGTCTTCAAACTTTGTACCTTGCGCATCTCCCCCGCTTACGCCTGTTGGCAACTGCCCACCCCTCCCACCCGTAGGAGGAAGCTGGGAGCAGGGGTCGGCTGTGGGGAGCAGTTGGGCCTGCCCTGTGGGTGGGGCTGTGGCTGGACCAGCACCTGGGGCTTGCTAGGCCTTGAGCTCCATCTTTCCACCAGAACAGCTCTGCTGCTACCATTGTCCTTTGAGTACAACAGTGCAATGGACAGAGCGAGAGGACACATGTGAATACAAGTTCCTAAGGGGAGCCGTGTTCATCTAGTTCAGCAAAATAAAAGTTCTGTGGCAGTTTAAAGACTAACACGTTTATTCATCACATGAATTTTCATGGGAGAAAATCCCACCCACAAAAGCTCACGCAATAAACACATTTGTTAGTCTTCGAAAGTGCCCCTGCGCTCCTTACGTGTGACGCTGTAGTCCCCAAAGTGACGAACTAGGATGTGACTTTTGGTGACAAGAGAGCGAGGGATGAACTCGCCCCTGGATCTTTGCTTTCCATGGCTCCCCCGAGAGCACAGGTCCAGAGCTGTCTTGCTGAGACCCACAAGGCCAACGTCCTGCACCGGTTCCTCCCTAGCCCGCGTCCACCTCCTGGCAGCTGGATCCTCCCTCCACCCGCACCCAGCGCCGAGCTTTGCTGCTCGCGGTGACTCAGGACCGCGGAGCCTCGCTGCGACTTTGGACTCGGTTTACAGGCGCCGCACCCGCCTGAATGGCCGCGTCGGATTGCCCCAGGAGCGGCGGAGCATGAACTCGGGCGGGCAGGGCGGCGCCGCCTGCATTCCCGTGGGACGGGGCCGAGGGAGCGATCCCGGGGCCGGCTGGCCCTGCCCCCAATGCTGTGCCTGGGCCCGCTAGCGCCCGGGCGGCCGAAGGGCAGCGTGCAGCCGGGGCGCCCAGCGAGACGGGTCCCGCGTGCGAACGGGGCCCTGCGCGCGGCCGGCTTCGTGCTCGCACGCGCTGTCCCCGGCTGTCCCGGGCTGCAGGGAGGGGGCACAGGGCGCGGCACAGGCCCGGCCCCCAGGGGTCGCCCCGGCTGCAGACACCCCGCCCCGCACGGGCCTCCACACACGGCCGCGGCCAGCACGTGCGGGTCTGGCCCCGCCCCGCGACCGGCCCCGCCCCCTGCCGGGGAGGCCCCGCCCAGGTCCGGCCGAGCTCGGGTCGCTATGGTAACAGAGGCGCTTCCCTCGGCTCCTCCCGCGGGAGGGGCAGGCAGCAGGTTCGGCTGCGCGGGGCGTCTCTGGGTGCAGGAGCGGCTGCCTCCTCGCCCGCCCGCCCAGCAGGTTAGGCTGCGCCGTGCGCCCGGCGGCCGCGGGACGAGGGCAGAAGCTCCGCGCCGGGTCCGCAGCGCCCAGGCCGCAGGTGAGGTCGGGCCTTGGGGTCGGGCCGGGCTGTCTCCGCTGCCCCAGGGCGCCTCGGGCCCGGACCACGCCCCCTTCGGGGCTCCCCTGACTGCCCCCCCGTCCCGCCC
>ML685954.1:6798979-6817877 GCA_007922175.1 Pelusios castaneus
CCCCCCGCCCTGCCCCCCCGGGGCCACCCTGACAAACGCCCGCCCCGCCCTGCCCCCCCGTGGCCACCCTGACAGCCCCCATCTCTCCCTCCCTCCCTCCCCCATCGTCCCGAGACCCCGCCCATCGCCCCCCCCGGCCGGACCGAGCCCTGCCCCCCGGCACAGCTGCCCCCCGGGCCGGGTCCCAAAGCGGCGGAGCCCGGGCGCCTCGGGCGCGGGGGTCTCACCCCATGGGGGTCCGGATTCCGGGGGACAGCGTGTAGCCGCTCCAGCCCAGACTCGCCTCCCCTGGCCTTCCTTAGGGACCCGGCCGGCTTTGGCTGGCTCCTTGCTAAAAATAAAAAGATTCCCCGGGAAAATGTTGAGGCTGTAACTTCCTTTCTTCTCCCTGCGCCACGCCATAGGATTGCAATGGGATTAAAGCCTCCTGGGATCACTAGAGAGCTCTGCCAGCCAGAATTTGCTGTGATTAGACTTGGTGGGATACATTTGTAATGCCATTGTTTATTCTCTTTCAGTTTATCCCTACATTTGCTGTAACTGGAAACAAGTGCAGGGCTTCATGAGTCCAGTGCGGGGTGGCTGGAATAGCTGTTGTGGGGCTAAATTTGCAACTTGAGCAACACTAAATTGAAGCCTATAAAAGATCTGGATGGACAGAAATGCTTTATGCTCCAAATAATGACAAATATAACATCATATACATGCAATAATTTATTTGTGATTGCAAGGGCGTTATCTAGTTAGATAGACAATATTTCAGCATAAGTAATCCGTTAAAAAGATCACGTGGGCTCTGATCCTACTGCCGTGAAGTCCAGGGAAGGATTGCACGGGAATCAGATCTAGGTGCTCTGAAGTTGCAGGTTAAACATATGTTGAGATGGAAGTTGCAGTCTGTGAATTCACTTTTTTCCCTGCATTGTTTTATTACATTCAGGCTTAGTGGTAGACTCTCTTTGTGGATCTCTTTATGGGACTGTTACCGTACCTTCCTTTTCTGAGGAGCTAAGAAATTAATCAGGCAAACACAGATATTGATTTGCTATCCTTCTGATGCATCAGGATGTTTCTGATATGACTTTGACTTTTCAGTGTGGAATGGAATTAAGGAAAACTGCTCTTGGCAGATTGTTTGCTGCTGATCTGTTCCATCATGCAATGTGGTAACCAGTTCGTATTCGTTTGGATTTGATTCTTCAATGCATAATGGTGTAAATCTGTTCAAGATAATGTGACAATATAAAATGTTAGTATCATGCTAAATGAACTCTGACATATGGGCATTGATGTGCTGTTAAAACACTGTGGCAATTGTGGCTGCAATTTTGGTTGCAAGCAAAGGAGGTAAACAGTGTTACCAGATTCCAAAGGGGTAGCCGTGTTAGTCTATTGTAGAAAGACAACAGAGTCTTGTGGCACTTTTAAAGACTAACAGATTTATTAATCGCATGTTACCAGGGTAACTGTGAAGTTAGATCAGCTGCTTCAGACACTTTTTTTTTTTTTTTTTTAAACTGGTGTGGATATTGGAAGCAGTTTTTCCCATTCGGAATAGTTTTTTTTCCTCCCTTTATTTCATGAGACATAGTAAAGCAGTAGACAATATGTGCAAGAAACTGCTTGATTTGAAAAGATGGGAAGGATAGACAACTGGAATCTTATTCCATTTATTTTTCTACAAATTCTCTAAGAACTGATTATGGTAATACATGTTACAGGATTTGCTGTGTTCATTGATCTAAAAATACTTATTCAGGAAATACAAACAAAGCTATAAAACTTTCCTTACCTGGAATAATTTAATTGACAAGACTGCCCTTTAGACAGAAAAGGTAATCTGTGACATAACTGTAGCAAAGAAATAGTTTTTAGACAGCGCAGTTTGTGCCCTTCCAGAGTACAGTATGAAATAAAATTAGTTGATAGCTTGTTTCCCTAATCAAAGATTTCAGGTAATCAAGACTGTTTTCCTCTGTGGTTGCCAGAGTTTACTGATTGAAGTAAATGGTTTTTGTGTTGCTAATAGTATTAGTAATAGTAATTTTATTGTGTTCATCATGTTTTCTCTTTCTGCTAAGGGTATTGCAGTTACTTCAGATAATATTGCTCACAATATTCACTTCTCTGTGTGTGCTATAAAAGAAGTAAATGCAGAAGAAAATGACTGAGTTTTTAAAATAGATTTTTGGCATTTCTGCTGAGAATGCTGAAAAGATGGCATCTTTTAGGATTGCTTGGTTTCTAAAGCTTCCAGTTCTGATACATGAATAACTTTTCTGCAGGAAAGAATGCCCTAGAGAAAGGACTGTGTTTGAAAATTTTACCAGATGCCTGTTAGCCAAAGGGCTACATGCTAGAGACTGATATGAAAAGTGAGGGTTAGGGTTGGATGGATGATGGATGGAATGTAGGTTATAAGTCCTGGTCCCTCACCTCCCCTGCTGCTGGGTGGTGTTCATGGACTCTGCTCCGTCAGGCATATCAGTCTGGCTAGGTAAGAGATAAATCTGAACCCATCCTGTCTCCTCCATCTCCTTTCACATCTGCTGCTGGAAGGAAGGAGCTTTCTCTCTGCACACCTGCATGCTTCCTCTTGGCTACTGCAATGAGGCATCATCACTACTGTACATTTTTCTCAAGCTTGCTTTTCGTGTGGTCATGTCCCATGAATAACTTCAGTGCTGCCTTTTTTGATAGCTTTCACAAGCATTGTTAGGGTAAAACTAGTATGTTCCTTGGCAATTTTCCTGCTGCCCATGGGTTTCTGAATAATCATGAAACTTACCAGACTGTTGTTAATTTCACTGTTGGGGTGCTTGCGAAATCTGAGCTGGGGTTATAGGCACCAGGAGCTCTCTGGAGACTCAAATACAGTACTGCATAGTCAGCAGAACGTTTTTCTTCAACTACAAGGGTTAGAATAGCTTTTCCTCCTATTATACATCCCATAGAAATTGATAGATTAGCCTTGCTTTCTTGCTAGAGAAAGTTTCCCATTGGTGAAGTGAACTTTTCAGGCCAATGAAGTCACACAATGTTTATTAATCCTTTAACATTTCATTAGTGTGCAGTAATGTAACTTTTAAAATAAGAGTTTGCATTTAGTTTTTCTTGAATGTCAGTCTTCTGTCCTTATTTTTAAGATACCATTTTATGTAGAACAGAGTTTTCTGCAGGGGGTATGAGAATTGAATTGTTTGTAACCTGCACAAGTGAGCCAGTCTTAAACCCAGAGTCTGCGATGACTTAAGCAAGTGCTTGAGTTATGCGCTTTTGGGTAGTCACAATGAAGTTAACATGTATGTAAGGCTTTGTGGCACTAGAGCCATAAGAATTCATGGGCCTGAACTGGAGAGGTATCGTCAAGGCAGGTACCTGGCTTGTGCAGAACTTGTACTTGTATTTATTGAATTTGGGAGGGATCTTCAGTTGGTGTTGATTGCTGTAGATCCATTGACATTCAGGGAGCTAGGACAACTTACATTGGCTGGGGTTCTGACGCCTGCTGTTTCTTTCTCTCAGTGTTTGTGAAAAATGATGAAATGATAACTGAACTGTGAATAGGGCAAAGACAAGTTTCCTTCCCTCCATAATTACAATGGAATATCAAGTTAATGCAACAAGGCATTTCAGAGATGTAGTGTAAATGTTTAATACAACTTGGCAGTATTTTTCTTTCACTTCTGTAGTACTGTAAATGTACACGATGCTCTATGAATGAATGGCGATATTTGTTTTCCTACTTATTTTTGTTACTGTGTAGTCTAAATTGGTTTCCTGGGGTGGATAAATGCCTTTTTGGCTTAATGTTTAATTGTTAAATAATGAACTACTGCCCAGAGAACTAAACCCTGCTTTGCTATCAGACAGATCTTCTTCACAAGATAAAAGTACAGTGTATTCAAAAGTCAGTTGTAGAAGCGTGAATGAGAGGTAAAGCTACTTGAAAGTGCAAGCCCAGACATGAAGCACAGGGTGATAGGCTGTGAATGCGATCTTTATTGTTGCTTTTGTTTTGATCCCTGCGACTGACCATACTAGGAAAATGTTGTCATGTCTTGAGTATTTGTTTTGTATATGAGGACAATACAAAACTATGCTGTGGGGAAAAAACCCACAAAAATCATGGATTTTTATTGTCTCTGAAATCTAAGGGCTTTTAAATTTAATTAAGTTTCTAGCCTCTCTGGTTACAAGGATTGTCTTGGCCCTTTAACTACTAGCCAGGACATGGTTGTCTTGAGTTGCAGGCAGAGAAACTGAAACAATAGCGTAAAGAGAGCTGTGAGCTTCCCCCAGCAACTAATTCAAATTCATCTTGAGTTCTAATAGCAACCTTATAAGTGTTGACAGTTTTAACCCCTTACGTGCAGGACGATATACTGGGTACAGGTGCAGATGTATAGGCCGTCTGGTCCTGCAATTTTGTAAGAAGTAGCTGGTGGATCAGCACTTGCATATTCTAGGATCAATGAAGACAGTTAAAGGAGCATGGACAGCTGGCTCTGAGTCTGGTTTTGATGCAGATGGCAAACGCTCACTTGAACAGTAGGTTGATTCAAGGTGGTGGAGAGGGAGTGGCTTCCCTTAATGCTTTTAATCTTTATATAGGTTTAGTGGATCCCACATACTTCAGAATGCTACTCACTTGGCGAGTGACCCATTTAGCCCTATGCTGAACCAGTAACCAAATTATCGGAGTGCTTTCTTTTGGAATCCTGGACCAGTAAGGTTTCACCCGTGGATAGCCGAACAAAGTGAGGGCCTAACTGAATAGGTGAATTGAATGCTATTCCATGAGGCAGTTGGCTGGTACTGAGTATCTGCATACACATTGGATTGTACATGTAGGAGAAAAATAGGTTCACAGAGGACCTGGATGTCGGTAGAATGACTGATATGTTTTAATGCCCTGCCTGAGCTGTGAAAGAAGGAAATCTGTAACTTCCCTTGACCTTCCGTGACTAGAGGGTAAGCTTGGGAATATGACCTCAAAATCTGTTCACCAGGAGAACACTGTTACATTTAATAGCCGAGATGGATCTACTGCCTAATCTTAAGTGACTCAGCCTATTACAAACTTAATGAAGTGTACTTCTGTGAATAGTAGAATCCTTGTCTTTCTCTAACTCCTCAAGTCCACTTGGCTGCTTTGATTGCTTCAGAGTGACTTCTACTTGGGTTGAAAATGTGTGTTACTGGAAGCTAAACTTATAAAAGTGACTCCCTGAATTGTCCTGGGTAGTTTTAAAGGATACTGATAACTTGAATTTTTTAAAAATTGAATGATTGGGGGGAAAAAACCCAGTTTCTGTTAGAACTCCAATTTTGTCCACCCTGAGATAGGGTATTGCTTTAAAGCGTATTACTTATTCCCGATTAACTCCATGTATGGACATTCATTTTGAAGTAAAATGCTTTGTTTCAAATTAGTTTAATCAACTTCTGAAGTGCTCTTAGGTAATTCGGAATAAGATGCCTTTATTGTGGGATAAGAGGGTCTGTACATAGAGCTGGGAATATCTACCCATGTGGAAAAGTACTTATTTGGCAGGGTGGCTGCTCTCCCTCAAGGTAGGCTAATCGAGAGGAGTTAAAAATGAATGTAGGTATAGCAATTGGGTGTATATATAAGAAATCAGCAATAGAGATTTCATTTGGTTTTAAACTCCTCTTATTTAAACAATAACAAGTGATATACCATGTACGCTGCAATACCTCGATGTGATAGGCTAAATGAGGGATGAATGACCTATCTTAATAATGCATTATCTTTTGTTTATTTCTGCTTATGTATGAACTATAAAAGAAACTGTTAGTTTTCCAAACAAGCAAGGAGTCCTATGGCACTTTTTCACTGCATTTTGGCACTTTTTCACTGCATTTATTTTTCCCTCCTCTACTGTAAGTTTTCCATTTTCAAGCATCTGACGAAACGGGATTTCTCCCACGGAAGCTCATGTGATAAATAAATTAGTTTGTCTTTAAAAGTGCCACTAGACTCCTTGTTTGTTTTGCTGAACTAGACTAGACTAACACGGTCGCCCCTCTGGAACTTGTTGGTTTTCAGACACCTTAGTTTTTTACATCCATCTGGAAATAGCTTTTTAATATAAAACCCCCCTGGTTACTGAAGGTGAAGAGTTGCCACTGTTTTGGTGAGATGTCAAAAAATACAAACATTTGAGTGTGTTGCCGCTTTAACACATGAATTGGACTTTCATTGATGCAAACAATGCTGCCGCTGTGGACAAAGGAAACTCCTGTGATTATTTTTCCACAATGGCTGCTTTTCTAGTTCCAGTGTTGATCAGCTGTTTGCTTCTGTGCATTTCAATAAGAGGTCTTGATCTGTATTCAGATGAGCAATCTATTTCTGTTTTTGTAGATAATTGCTTCATACCTTCATGAGATACAAATCTGAAAATATAAATGCATTCAGTTCTCAGGAATTTAATTGCCATTTTGTTTAGCGTCTCAGGTTTTTTGTTAATCATCTTTCTAGCAGTGGTAATGAGCTCTAACTTTGACTTGGATTAAAGACTATGGGTACTTTTATAAGCAAGTTTTAGCATTAATGGGGAAGACTTAGGAGGGTTGTTTATATGCCTCACACTAATTCATCAAAACAGTCTACAATTTAAGATGCACAGACAGACTCAAGCCTTAGGGTGACATGGCCATCTGATCCTTAATAAATGTATTTGTAGCTGCCAAGCTAGAATATATTTTACATATGGTCTGAACTTTTGGTTAAACGTAGTTGTTTGATTTTCATGGGAAACTTCAAACTTCTTCATGGAACAAAATGGATGCACATTTTGTTTTATAATTGCCTTTCTTGCTAAGAGTCTACAGCCTAACTGGTTTGCTCTTTTCCTGGTTTATTTTACAAGAAATATCATTTTTATTATGTGCTATCAAATGACTGAACCTGAATCATATTAATGCTTGTTGGTTATAGCCCATCCGTAGGGTTTTAATTAACATTTAATTTAAAATACATTTACTAATACTGTCCTCTTCTTGCAGCACACACACTAATATAGACATGAAATATTTCCTTGCATGTTACATTCAGCCTCACAGGAAGGTACCACAAAGAATAATAAAGCTTTGTACATAACTGATGATAATATAACATGCATGTTTTATTTCACCATATTACACACACACAATGTTTGTTTGAATTTGGGGAGTGGGTGGAGTCATAGAATACTTAGTTTAATATTAAATGAATATAATTTAAGAGGATTAAGAAATTAATAACACGATGTGTGTATGTTGTATTTAAAGGTAGCCGCCTACTCTTTAGCATTTGTTGCATGTAGATGGCGGGAGCTTAAGTGAACTTGTCTGATTAGCTCTGTAGTTTGTTAAATAGAATTTAATGTAGGAGAAGAGTGATCTTTAGTCACAACTGTTCTGCAGTCACCCCAGGTTGTGGAACAGGTTTCTGCACCCAACTGATTTATTCACACTAAACGTGACTGGGCCATGGAAGTTTTTCTTCTCCTAGCGCTCTTCGTCAGCCACTCCAAACCACAGGTTTCAACATATGCAGGAGACTGCACAACATGGTTCTGTCAATGACAGATCAGCTTTGCTAAAGCCTTTCGACTTTGCATGACCTATATCTTTACAAACATGTTAAGGAGATAGGCTTGTGTGTGGAGAGCATTATATTGATGCTGTTAAGTTCCAGAGGGGGAGCCGTGTTAGTCTATTGCAGAAAATCAAACAGAGTCCTGTGGCACCTTTAAAGACGAACAGATTTTTTTATCTATTGCATGAGCTGTTGTGGGAGAAAATCCCACTTCATCAGATGCTTTGAAGATGGGAAACTTACAGATGCTGATGTTACACTTACTGAACTGCTCTTCCATTTGCTTCTGCTGTGCTTGCAGATTCTCTTTGACCCTCTGCTCCAGGCTGGGAGCATTTGGGGTTGGTTTTCGACAGGTTATGGGAGAATGCCCAGAGGTAAAAGGCCGGCTAGTGTACTGTGTGGCACTGATATTTGGTTGGATTTTCTGGAGGGCTGGATAAGGCAGTACCAAACTCTTGGTCAGCTATGGGCACTCTGAAGAGCCCAAGTGATCTTCGATGGTCTCTAATGAAAGGGTGCTGATCATTTTGTGTTGAATAAGCATCCGATTAGGCACCTGCTTAAAAGTGTATGGTTGTAAGTCTAAATGTATCGACACGGTTTAGCACCGGTGTGTTCAAATGTAAATTAAGTTTCTAAATTAAACGCAGTTGAAAACCGTTTATCTCAATTTCAACTAACTGAAAATCCTGATTATTTGAATCACGAGGAGTGTGTTCCCTGTGCTCATTTGTGTAATCAGAGTTTTTGGTCCTTGAGAGTGGAGACAGGGAGGGGGAGTAGATGGAGGAGACAGGGGCCTCTGCAGTACTTCTTGAGCGGAGAGAGGAAGATGGGCGAGCTGGGGAAGACCTAGGGCAGCAGGGGTTGACTTCACTCAGGGGCTGTACTGTCCTTGCCTCCAGCTGCCTGTGCCCAGCTCCTGCTCCCAGTGGGAGCTCTGCCCTAAGGACAGCCATGCGACCGGGCTGCAGAGCCCCCCTGGGCTCCCGGCAGGTCTGGCCCCTGGGCTCCAGCTGTAGTGTCCTCATCTCTGAGTGCTGGATGCTGTAGCCAAGGAGTGGAGGGGCCATAGTTGGGGAGCAGGACCACCTCCAGCTGGGAGCAGGAAGGAAGAACCAACAGACAGCAGGACAAACGGAGGGCCCTGCTGGCTGGATCTGTCTAGTGGATGCCAGTTGCAGAACACTGCCATACAGTATTGAAAAGTTAAAGTTCGGAGTTTGCAAGGCTCAATTTGCGTTGGTTCTTTTGAATGGCGTCAGACAGTCCTGTGATAACATGCATGACAAGCAAGACCTCAAAAAGATGGTACTGAAGGGTGGTCTTGATGCCCTCTTAAGATGAAGTATGCATTATCCTCTCAGAGGAACTTTGGGGGATGAAATAGGATTGATTAACAACTGCTGTAGAGACTGACTCAGTTTGAGTTGTGTTCTCACGATACCGATGACTGTGGAATTATATTGCATTTTGTAAACAGGACTGGAATGCTTTTCCTTATCCCTGCTCTCCTACTCTAAGGTGCCTGACTTTATTAAACCATCTCCTAAACAACTTGTACGAGAAACCTTCATAGAGTATTTGTGTTACATCCATAGGCAGAACCTAAGAGTAGTCCTCTAAAGAAGTACACTTTTTCCAGGCATTCTTTGTGAGACACTTGTACACGGCAAGTAAAGAGCTGTTTCCAATGAGCCCTAGGATGCAAGTGAGGCTGTTACCAGGGTGAAATGGGGAGCACCCAACAAGGTCTAACTGTAGGTGCCCATTGTGCCCTCCCACAGGTGTTCAGCTAAGGGTTCCCTTGTACAGCACTTCGATCCATTCCTGGTTTTGTCTTCTGCCTGGAAGAGATAAGCCATCTGCTTAATACATTTCTTGCTTCATCTTCCCTCCCTCATGCAACCAAACTGTCAGCTGACCCACACTGAGCTGTTACTTCAGCCCTGTAGGGAACATCATCTCTGTTGCGCTACTACAAATGTTTCTGGCCGACCGTGAGATTTTGTGGGTTATTTTGTAAGTGTTTAATGGAGTTTTCTCTCCCAGAGCCTTACATTAAAATTGTTAATTCAGTGCCTCAGCTCCACTGTGTTCCCGTCCTTGAAAGCCTTTCTGCATCTTTGACTTAATTTAAACTGATGTGAAAGTGGGCCTCTTAACCTGTATTTTCTTCTGCATCTAAGATGTTTTCTTTATTTCTGATGTGCACACTGGGTTATTCTCAATCCCACTAAAACCTTCAGTGGGTGCTGATTTTGTATCCCTTTCCAATTGGGACTTAATTTGGAAAATCAAGACTAGATAAAACTGCTATCAAGTAGAGTTTAATTTTAAGCTTTTCAGATGGCAAAAAACATTTTACAGGTTTGCTCTGTGTAAGGCAAGAAACAGCCCTCACTGGACAGGGAAATGTGGAAGTAAACATCAAATAGCAAATTGGAAGAACATTATCCCTCAGAACCCAGTCTGTAAATACCACTTATTGAAACTTTGGCCAAGAAAAATAAAACCTGTGTAGTGACAGCCCTCCCTTGGACAAGGGTGTATGCCTCAAGTGGGCGTGCTCACCTATAGCACATATATCATTACTGGGACATTACCGTGGTGCTCATAATACATGAATTTCTGAAACCGGTCTACCTTACATGGTTTTGTTGACTTGAGGCAACTTCTGTCAGCCTAACTGGATGGGTGTTCACTTAAAGTTGGCTCCCGCTGATGTAAGTGTCCTAATGATGTAATGGCACTACCCCTCGAAATGGCTCAGAGTCACGGTTGATGTGGTGAGAGCGTAGACACTGCATTACTTACTTTGACTGTTATTGGACTCCAGCCTCTGTCCCATAATGCCCCAAACTAACCACTCTGGTCACCATTGTGAACTCTGCTGTCCAGGGCCAAGTAGACAGAAAGTCCTCCCTCCCCTTTAAAGCCCCACAAATTTTTGAAATTCCTTTTCCTGGTTGCCTGTCTTGGCGAGCATACATAGCCGTGCTCCATTGTTGAGTGTAACTGCCCAGCTGACCATGCTGGCTACATGATCCAGACGTTCTCTTGCCTGGAGTAGACAGGAGTTATTGGATCTCCTGGACGTGTGGGGAGAAGAGACTGTCGCAGTGTGGACATTTATGAGCAGATCGCTCAAGGAATGCAGGAGACGGGCTACAATACGGATCAGTGGTAATGCCATGTGAAGGCCAGTGAGCAGCAACAGGCTTAACAATGGGCCAGAGAGGCCAACAATCAATCCTGTGCCAAGCCACAGACCTGCTGCTTTTACAGAGTGGCATGCCGTCTTCAGCAGAGACTCCACTCCCCTGTGGATGTTTCCAAGATGCCTGAGTCACAGCCCTTGCCATGAGCTGTGTGAAGGAAGAGGAGAAGTATGGGGGACGTGTGATGAGGGGATCCAGCTGTGCAGTGAGTCCTCCGCAGTCCAGCCAGGCCGAACACTTGAGCGCAGATGAGCCTGCTGCAGGGAAGGAACCTCGAGTATGTATGCAGTCTGCCTTGAAATTACAGGGAAGGCACTTCTCAGTTAGCAGACACATTTTTTGATTTACACATTTGTACTTGTGCTAGAAGAGGTAGAGAAACTAACGAGAGGTACAGTTGCTGTCTGCTTTTATTCCCCCCCACCAGAGTTAAGCAGTGGGGCCACATGAGCAGTTTGTGTACATGCACGGGAATGTCCTGTGATGCCTCTGTAGCATTCTTGATGAAACTTCCATGGAGATACTCCGCAGTCCTCTGCCAAATGTTTCTGGGGAGGGCTGCCTTTCTTTTACTGCAGTTGGACAGTTTCCCACACCACTCAGTGATTACGGTAGCAGAAACCGTTGCAGTTCACAGGCTCGCAGCATATGGGCCCAGATGGCATTGCGACTCCAGCAACAGCTGTGCTCTCTGCCTGTGTTACTCTCAGGAGGGAGATAGCAGCCGAAATCACCACTGCCTGTGGGAAAACTCTGCCAGTTTTCAGTTCTGTTGCCCCATACAACTGCAAGCACATAAGTGAGCCATTCCCTCCTTGTTGCCGCATCCCCTGCAGGGCCATACTCATCATGCCTGGTGCTGCGGTGGAGGAGCAATAGGAGAGTGAGTTCAGCATTGTGTATACTCTGATAGTGGTACCTCTGTAGCCATCAGGGTCTTCCCCTCAGACCCATGGAATGCCCGAGCCAGATAAGAAAGAGAAAAAAGGACGTGGGATGTCATATTCCAGAAGATCCTGCAAGCATCAGAGAATGTGGACAGATGCTGGAGGATCACCCTTGCAAACAGCATGGAGAAGAACTGGGTGGAGATGAGAAGGATTGAGGTAAAGGAGAGGAACATGCTTGGACTTCTCAGATAGCAAACAGAAATGCTGCATGCTCTGATGGAGTTTCAGGTTCAACAATCTGTGCTCAACTTCCTCTGCAGGCCATAGAGAATTCAGTATCACGAGCACCATATACCCCCTCCTTCAGCATTCCTTGTGGCAACAGGGGTTGGTGTGCCACCCTTACCATTTTCCCCTGGGGAGGGGAGAGGACATTAAAGACAGTAGAAACAAAGCATAACCCATGAAAAATGGTTTTCAAAGGAGAAAAGGCTTACGTATGTCAGTCTTACCTAGAGTCGAAGCGTGCTCCTCATAGGGGCCCTGGTACGTCTAAGTAGTGAAGAGGAGATCGTCGATACTAAGTGATCCAAATCACTCTATAAATTGAGGATGCATTTTAATATGTCTAAATGCATACATCTAGGAACAAGGAAAGTAGGCCATATTGCAGGATGGTGGAATCTATCCTGGCTAACAGTGACTGAATAAGATTTGGGGGTCATGATAGAAAATCAGCCGACCATAATCTCCCAGTGTGACGCTGTGTCCAGGGTCAATGCAATCATAGACAGAGGAATCTTGAGTGAGAGTGGAAAGATTATTTTAACTCTGTTTAGCACTGGTGCGATTGTTACTGAAGTGCTGTGTCCAGTTCTGGTGTCCACAGTTCAAGAAGGATGTTGAGGAATTAGAGAAGGTTCAGAGAAGAGCCGTAAAAATGACGAAAGGGTTAGAAAATCACCCTACAATGATAAATATAAAGAACTGAATCTATTTAGTTTAACGAAGAAAGGAGTAAGAGTAAGGGGTGATTTGATTACATTCTCTAGATACCTACATGGGGAACATATTTATTAATGGGCTCTTTAGTCTGTCAGATTCCAGAGGGGGAGCCATGTCAGTCTAGTTCAGCAAAACAAAAAGGGAATCTTGTGGCACTTTTAAAGACTAACAGAGTGCCACAAGATTCCTTGTTTAACGCGATCTAATGGCTGGAAGTTGAAAACAGATAAACTCAGATGGGAAATGGGACATACATTTTTAACAGTAAGAGTAATTAACCATTGAAACAATTTATTAAGGCTCATGTTGGATTCTCCATCTCTGGCAATTTGTAAATCAAGATTGTATGTTTTTCTAAAAGTCATGCTCTAGGAATTATTTTGGAGGAAGTTCTATGTCCTGTGTTATACAGGAGTTCTGACTAGATGATTTCAGTGGTCTCTTCTGGCTTTGGAATTGATGAAACTTTACTTAGATGTCTAATATCTGGAGTCTGGATTCACTTCTGCTTTAAAATTCCCCCCCCCCCCCCCAACCCAAACCAAGATGATCTGTCTCTCTTTTGGGCACTCTTAGATCCTTTCCCCCAATTTCATGGGTTTGGGTCTCTATAGTTACAAGCTTGGAAATGCCAGCGTCCTCCTGCTCCTCCCACCCCTTCACTCTTTGACAAACTGGTCCAGTGAGCTCAGCAGGGCGTTAGAGGTAGCCCTTCAAAGTGAATAGGTCTGGCACTGTCAAGTTTTTCTATATGGATTGCTATTGGAAGGTATTTTATTTTTTCTATGCATGTACAGTCAACCCCTTCTTGAATTAACCCCTGGCATTCCTACAGTAGCTTCCCTTAAAATAGTTGGATGTAGAACACACAGCAGTTGCAGGCATGTCCAAGCCTATCAGGAAAGGATAGCTGTTGGTCTCTCCCTCCTAATGAGAGTTTATTGAAGTCAGGTCACAAACCCATTTTAGTGGCACTGGAAATCCTGTTAGACCTTGAGGAAGAAGATTAGGAAGGGATTACTAGCTTTGTTCTTTCCCACAGTTTCTCCTGACACACAGGCACCTGTCAAGCACAGAAGGGAGCAGGAAAGGTTTTTCCACGTCAAGATAATTTCTGTATCAGCAGAGCCCTCTTGGCTCTATTATTACATAAATCTTTCTTTTCCTCCAGTGCAATGGGTGATGTGCACCTCACACTGAAGGAGAATGTATATTCTCAGTTGGCAAAATAACACTCATCTTCATAACAAACAGGGAGTCCTGGGGCACTTTTAGAGACTAACAAATTTATTTATCGCATGAGCTTTCGTGGGAGAAAATCCCACTTCATCAGACGCTTGAAGATGGGGAACTTGCATCTTGAAAGGACTTGTTTTCATCTGTGTTTACGATGGAGTGTTAAAGTCCTCAAGATACAGATGTTCTAGTAAAACAAGTAGGGAGTCGTGTGGCACTTTTAAAGACTAACATTTATTCTTTGCATGAGCTTTCGTGAGTAATGCTAGAAAGAGATGTTCTAGTGTCAGTTTTATATTTCCCTCTGCCTCTTGTGAGGGAGCTGTAGGCCTTGCTGTAGGTGGCTGATGCACTGGAATTTTCTGAAGGCCAGCATTCCGGTAGAAAATTCTCTCACCTATTTTTACCATGTGATTTAAACATAAATAAAGGAAAAACTTGGTGTTTGCATTAGCTATGGTTTTCCTATGTGGTATTTAAAATGATTATTTGTTGAATTCCTCTATTTCAATCCCATACTTACTCTGGAATTTTGGGGGTTATGACTTCCATATTTTGTGACCGCCTATAGTTATTTTAGTTTAGATGTAGAGTGTTTGTAGTGATAAGTGCTGATGGCACACGGTGATATGCAGGGTAATGAATATTAGTACTATTTTTGGTTGGTAGATTGTAGAGTTCGGTAGTGTGCACCTGCTTATTAAGATCACAAAGGCAATCCAATGATTCATAAGCGGACTGACTCTAAATATTATAGACAAGTCTTGCTTGGCCCCATTGAGCTTCAAAGTTAAACAGTAAAGATGGGGAAAAGGTACACGTAGGTGAATGGATTCAGTGAAGGATGAGTTGGGTTCATGCACCATGAATTTCCACATGGCTAATGTAGGAAGAATAATCTATTCATCAACACTATGGAAGGAGAAAGAGTGATATATTTTTATTAGTGAGGGGATTGAGCTAAAGCAGGCATAAAAGACTGGTTTTCATCATGCTAAGGGCCACAGATCTATTAAAATAGGTAACTTGCCTGGATGCGGCTTGGGGGCATAACCAGATCTGTCAATCACTGGCAGGAGGGGAATATCCTGGTTCAGAGCCTTTCTGAGAAAATTTCACACTTTTTATTTTGAATTTCTGAGTAAAATTTCTGTTTAATAATGTGTCCACCTAATTCTCAGCAGTGTTCCAGGGCTGCATTTTATTTTTTGGGAGAGTGCACCACATGTCATTTCCTCTTCTGAGATGTTTTCAGCAGTATGGATCTTCTGCAGACTTCAGGGAGTAACATAGGTCAAGAAAAAACAGAGACTGAAGGACAGATCTGTCTCCTGTTTCCCTACTTATTGAGTGTCTCACTGGGTTGCTGGTTGTGTATGGGATAGGACTTCGGGTTCATAGAGCACTACGAAATACCTTCTCTGATTATTGAGCAGATTAGACATCTCCACTTAGGAAAAGTACCAGATTCTTCAGTTTAAGACTGGGTCGTCTTGTTATGCAGGCTTTAAACTAGTTAGGGCAGAAGGGAAGGAAGTCTTCTGTTCAACAAAAGAAAATAAAACCCCCAAATGAAAAAAAATGTTTGTTGTAAACTGAAAGTATAAGAGAAGCCAGCAGCTGGAATTGTACAACCAGAAAAGAGACAAGTCCTAATACGTTAAAAGCTTTGTAAACAAATGGAAGGATTATGGAAAATAAGTAAAAGGAGAAATTGATTTTGTGGGATTAAACCTGTTGGGATGATTTTTACAAATGGAATGTAAACGTTGAGGGTGAAATCTGCATGGGACAGAGATACAGAAGTGGGAATAGATACTTACATTTTTAATATTTTTTCATAAATAATTTCCTCCAAGCTTCTAATATTTTTTTTTGTCTCATCTCTTAACTCTCTTGGTTTGTGGATGCCTAAAGTAGATATTATAGAATTAGCTGTTTTGCTCATACGTGCTTCTAAAGGAAAGGAAGGCTTTTCTCTCTCACCAGCAGAAGTTGGCCCAGTACACAATATTACCTCACCCGCCTAGGCTCTCTCATATTTTGGGACCAACACTGCATAGTTTGAAGTTTGTTTTGCTGTTTATAATTTTTCTTTTAAGTTAAATTACAAATAGTTTCTTCCAGGAATATTTAGTACCTTTGATAAGCCTGCTGTAGCATGGTTATCTCCAAATGGTGATTAATTTTATAGGGTTGATCAGATATACTTAAGGAATTTTCTGTCTTAATTTAAAATGTTTTTGCATATGTGGGACTAAATTGGGCTCTTAATGTTGTTTTGCTGCGGTGCTTTGCTCCCCTCCTTTACTTTTATAAATGTGGGTTGGAACATTTAAATGAGTAAACCCCTGGGTTTGAAAATGGAAAGTGTGAGGGTTTATTTGGATAACCCATGACTAGTTTCATAATTAGAAGTCTAGTTGAACATATTCATTCTTCTGTGCGTGCATGAGTGTGTGGATTTGTGGATCTTTAAACAATGTACCATAGTCATGGATTTATGCAGGAAATAGCAAGGACAGATTTATATGTGCTCTATTTCTAGAACTGCATTTTTTTTAGCAAGACACTAATCTTGTTCTCCAGTGAGGGGAAATCAGAGAGCGGAGCAGTTTATCCTTTAAGGGGAACCAGATTATTTTTTTGTAAATCAGTACACCGCCCTTTTATCACTGTTAGCTTCCACATAGACATATGGGAAAAACAGAGGAAAACTGATGCTTTCGCACTGTAGAAATACTTGGAAAATTATTAGCAAACATTGTTTAACTGGCTGCAAGTGTTTCGTAGGTTTTGGAATGCGACTTTTTAAAAAAAAAAAAAACCAGCAGTTATTTTGATTAGTGGGTTAAATGTCTTTATGTGTGTGGTTATATTGAAGTTGGTATTATAAATCTGGATTTTGGATAATATAGGTTTTATTCATCAAGTGCTATTATTTTTGCAAGTAAATTTTTGGGACTTTTAAAATTAAGGCCAAAGTGAGAGGGATTTAATTAACTCAGTTCTTGCCATAGAAGAGATCAGAACAGTTGGACTGGTTGAGAATGCTAATTTTAGTATAATTGATGTAAACTATTTCAGTGAATGACTAATGTAATAACAATATGATTCAGGCTCAAATCTAAGTGAAGATGCTTATATGTTTAATTCATTTGAATTGCCTGACTTAAATTAACGTGCAGAATATTTATTTTGTCTGATTGCATTAATAATATAGGTCACATGTTGTAATAGGGTCACATTTCTGGCTTTAAAACTGGCCAAACCCTCAGATTGTTGTCTTTTGTGTCCTTCACCTAACTTGGTGATTGGTTCTAACAGAGAATTACCTGATGGGATGCCATCAGCAATTTGCTAGAGGTGATGTAGAAGGCAATAAAAGGATGAGTTGGCTAGATAAATAAGGAGACTGTGAAGGCAGTATGTTTAACATTACTGTCTTTAAAGTGAGTGAAAAAGAAATCAACTACTACTTTTAAAATGCATAAGGTTAAAATAATGTATATTTAATGGTGCAAATATTTCATAGAAAGAATGAAGTAAAGCTGTTTCATGTTTTGCCTTTTATGTTTATTTTAATCAGATGAGCTGTAATGTGTACTCTGGTTTGAGAAGCTCTTGGCTTTTGAAATATTTTTTGTTAAGGAAGTGACATCCTTTCCCTAGGATTATGGTTTGATCACCTTTTCCACTTTAGATCCGTACAGAAACAAGCAGAACTTGTATCTGCTGTGAAATGCAGAGGCATAATGAACCTTTTACTGCTGAGTAGTCATTGTATTAGAGGCCTACTGATTCAGAAATAAGGCAGATAGCTGGCAATAACCGTATGATTCATGGTAGAAAAATTCTTGTGTAGTCTTATGTTCCTGTTGTCCACCAGGTGTGCACAGCATTCCAATAATGACAGTGGGAGTTCTGCGTGGCCAGCGAGTAATATACGACATGTTGAATGCACCTTTTGACAGGTTCCTCTGATATAAGGCCTCCATACAGGCCAAGGACAGAGCTTGTACTGTGCCAGCAAAAATAGAGCTGTAAAAATGTGTTTAAAAGTAGTGCTGTTGAGAGAATACCTGTATTTTTGTTTGAGCAATCAGAAATGTTGACGTGTGCTTTTGAAGATAAGCTCCTAATATGAAAATCATCTTAAAAACTGTTTAGTAAGCCATTTAAGAGCTCGATTTATTAGAGTTGCAGGTTAATCATGTGGTTACATTTTAATTTGTGCACCATAAAATAGTTTATAATTTGAACTCTGACAGGATTCAGACTTCAGTCTCTTGCCTATTCATTGCTAGCAGTTTGAATTTCCTGGCTCTGTGTTTGCTTTGGGACTGGAGCGTGGTGATTTTATCAGGGGGTTAAAAAGGCACCAGAAAAAGAGCTAGGAGCTTGAATGTTGAGGTGGGTAATACTCTGTAAAAGTTGTAGAAGATGAGGAAAACCTGAGTCACTGGCAAAGTTTGGACTCCCATTTTATATTGACCTTTTTTGTCTCTGATCTTAGTTCTGGTGCTGTGACTATTTCATTAAATCTCTACGTGATCCCTTAGTTTAGTTTGCATATCCAGCTCAGCATACCCCGAGACTGGCCTTAGTGGTTTGTTTTGCTGACAGCGCTTGTGTGTGGGCTGGAATCAGACTCTCTGGTTTGGATAAGCTTGTGCGAAAAAACGGGGGTTTTGGTACTCTGCTTCCCATCTACACGGCTCTGAACATGTGGCTGTTTGGATGTGTTACACAACTGAGTAGAGGAAAAGTCCCCTCCTCCCATTTACTACCAAACCCTTACTTTTACTTTTCTCATATCAGTGAGGCGGGAGGGGGGAAATTTGAGACAGGTACATTAGCCAATACCTGGTGGTTCAGGAACTCCTCTGGGATGCCAACAGAGTCTTGTGGCACTTTTAAAGACTAACAGATTT
>ML685954.1:6817977-6848416 GCA_007922175.1 Pelusios castaneus
ACTTTTAAAGACTAACAGATTTATTAATCGCATGAGCTTTCGTGGGAAATCCCACGAAAGCTCATGCGATTAATAAATCTGTTAGTCTTTAAAAGTGCCACAAGACTCTGTTGTCTTTCTACAATAGACTAACACAGCTACCCCTTTGGAATTTGACTCCTCTGGGATGCGGACGACTAAGGCTCAAGTCCCTGTTCTGCCTAATTCAGGTCTCCTTCATGCCCCAGGCGAGTGTCTTAACCACTGGGCTGTTCAGCAATGAATGTCTTTCTTCCCCCCCCTCCTAATTCCATCCAGCATGATAATCTTTCCTGGCAAAAGTTTTGTGGAAATGAATGAGTGTATTGATTAGGCACAGTAAGTAAGTTTGTGTTTGTGTACCGATGGATTGGCTGCTGTCCTTGGTGATAGATTCTTTTGCAATTTTGGAAAGCATAATTTAGCTAGTTACTGAAATACTTTAAAATTGGCCTACTATCACAGAAAAAATGCTTTCAATGAAGGCATTTCAATGCACTGTAGATGAAGTTAAAGGACAGGATCTATGGTAAATTATTTAGATTACTTTCGATAACCTTGTAAACTAAATTATATGATGGCAAGTTCTAGGGGATGGGTGTGTTAGTTTACTTCAGCAAAACAAACAAGGATTACAAGGAAATAAAAAATTATATGAGGTGCTGTAACTTTGAAAGGTCTTAACCTAGCTGGATAGTTCACGGAGGATAGTAAAGCCCGGCGAACCAAGTAAGATATTTCAAAATTAAGAAATAAATGTCAATAAGAATCTCCGTACATATATAATATATATATAAATTTTTATTTTAAAAAAAACCCCACAAGCCTGATAAATAGATGTTGATCATGTTGCTTCCAAGTATAGGTGCCTTTTTCAGCAGCTGTTTCTCATTTTTTTCTAAATTCTTTTTATGTGTTAAACCAACTATTCCCCACAGAGTATTTGACTCTGCTTTTTTGGTGATGCTACTCGGGGTACTGAGTACCAACAACTTTTTTTCACAGCGATGCGACCTCGTCTCCTGCCGGCAGCCCCAGGTCCCTGGCTGAGTACAGGCAATTTTTTTTACCCCCCCCCCCCTTCCCCAAAAAGCACTGATTTGAGTAATATGAATTTCAAGCCCTGGCAAGTGGCACTTTTGAAGACTAACAGATTTTATTTATCGCATGAGCTTTCATGGGAGAAAATCCCACTTCGTCAGACGCTTTGAAGATGGGAAACTTACAGAATGGGAGGAAATTAAATGCAGGGGAGTGTATGACACAGGATCAGGTCAGGCTGTAACAGCAAATCAAAACATGTTAGGATTCAAACACTGGGGAACAGCACATAGGGGAAGGTGAGGTCAAATCACCTGTTGTAATGAGAAAAAAATCCATAGTCCCTGTTTGACTGGTCTGTGGCAGGGATATGTTCCTGCTTTAATGTTTCTGTTGTTTGATCTGTAGTTGCTGGTGAGCATCCATTTAAGGTGGGGGGCTGTCTGTAAGTGAGGAGAGGTCTGTCTCCCAAGGCTTGAGAGAGTGATGCGATAAATAAATCTGTTAGTCGTTAAAAGTGCCACAGGACTCTGTTGACTATTACATTTCTTCGGGCATAAGCTTTTGTGGGCTCCATGCATCTGACGCAGTGCGTTGGAGCCTACAAAAGGTTATGCCCGAAGAAATTTGTTAGTCTTTAAGGTGCCACAGGACTCTCGTTTTTTCCACAGGACTCTCTTTTTCTGCAATAGACTAACACGGCTACTCCTTTTTGAAGCCCTGGCAAGTGACTTGGTTAGATTAGGTTTATGGGATTTTTTTTTTTTTTTTTTACAAAGATCATGTTCTTCAACAAAATAAGAGCAAAAATAATCAGAGTAGCGAAATCACAATGTAGGAATGTTGGCCAGGAAATAGCGCTCATGGTTTTTGTTTAGATCTGTGTTCTGCATGTGTGTTCTCTGCCAGCCCATCTCTCCATGTGTTCCAGTGAGACTCAAGTCCTGTTTCTCTTAAGACGCAGTAACCACCCTCTCTCCCAAATAAAATACCCAGTGTATTATATATTCAATTTACAGACATAAAACTATAACTGTAAAAAGAACTTGTAATGTCACATTTGGAATATTGTCTCTTCAGGTCACCCTTATTTCGGAAATTATTACCACAGACCTGACTTTTTAAATAATTCTGTGCTCTCCACTTAATTTTTTCAATATTTGCACGATGGAGACACATTAATCAGAGTTGGGCTATGTTCTGTAATAAAGAGGAGAACACGGAGGATTTCACTGAGATCTATAAGATCTTAAAAGCAACAGACTGATTCTGTTAAGCTGCTTGAGGTAGTTACTATTTTGAAAGCAAGAGGTCATGGACTCAACCTGAGGAAGTGACTAGCACAATATATAAATAGTTTAGGCAGAATTTCCTCATACACAAACTGGTTGGAATATAGAACAAACGGCCAAAGTTAGAGTAAACTAACTTGGCTGAGAACTGAAGGCATATTTGAATGAAAGGAATATCTTGATATTGATACTAACTGGATTTTTGCAACAAGATGTAATATTAGATGTATACTATTTCCTAGTTCTCTCTATTTTTTCTCTCCGTGTGCCCTATTTAAAGGTGTAATATTGGTTCAAGTGCTAGGTATCGAATTTATCAAGTAGTGGTTTAATGGGCTGTCATTTAATAAAAGAGAGAGAGCGTTCTAAGGAAGAGATTATCTCAGGGATATCAATGAAATCAGTGTGAAGGTTTGCATAGATTAAGGGTAGAATATGGACTTGATGTACTAACTAAACTTTGAGCTAACATTAATTATTACCTCTTCTGCACTTTGCCATATTTAGCAATACCCAGTGACAAAATGTTTTCTCCATTAGGAGCACTGCTGTCTTAGACCTGTATTTCCCTTCCTTCACAGCCCTGCTTTTTAACTTGTCCGTCTCTTTTTGCATGTTCCATCTTTTCTTTTGTCTGCACTTCATTGTGTGCAGAAACTCACTCTCTGGCTTCATTCCTGTCCCGTTCATGCACTGTACTGGTGCGTGATAAAATGGATAATACTGTCATTTCAAGTCTTGTCATTGGATATTTGTTAAGACTCAAATGAGGTTAATGGGAGTGGAATAGTTCGCAGCTCTCTGCGTCATTGTTCCAAATTGTCTGCAGACTCAGGAAGGCAGTGTTGCTTGGTTTTACTCCTCTTGTTTGTTACTCGTTTTGTTTACATTGCCAAAAAAAGCATTGGATTCTGCAGAATCCAAAGATAGCATGAGGGTCATAAAAACACTCACCATCTGACTGACCCCATTGCTGTAGATACTGTTTGAATGTATGGACAGATGGTGGCAGAGAGGAGTCTTCTTCATTCATGCAACTTTTTGCAGCTGGCAACAGAGTAATTTTGCAGACCCCTTCTGAAGAGGCAGGATTTCATGGACTGAAGAGGAACAAAGAATTTTGCAGTGACTTTCAATATCAACCTGCTAAATGAGTTTAAATACACATTTGACTTGAGCTCAAAAATGTTTTAATCTCAATAGAAAATGCATAGGTTACATGTTATTACTAAAAACAAATTTCCATTTCCTGCAAGGTTGTAAAATTAATGGCAATACTTGTCAGGTTTACTAGCTGTGTAGCTGTCTTGTTAGGAGGTAACTTGGAAATACAGCTCAGGCCATTGGTATCCAGTATGGGGTTCCTTCTGTGGTCTATGTGGGGTCCAACCCTTGAGCTAGGGCCAGAACACACCAGATGGCATTTTGCCACTTTTGCAACATGTGTGATTCATTTTTTCTGAAAATGGCATCCTCCGTACAACGTGACTGCATGTGCACAAGAGGTCATGCCGGTTGCCGTTGGGTCTTCTGGTGATGCTGGCAATGAAAGGGGCCCAGGACACTTAGTAAGGTGTCAGTGGTCCTCAGGAAAGAAATCTGGGAACCATTGGCTTAGACGCCGTCTACACCACAAGTGCTACAGCTTCACAGTTGCAGAGCTGCAGCTAAGCCTCTGTAACTCTTGTCGTTTAGATGTTCCCTTCATTTTTGGAAGGGGGTTTACATTGAGATGGTTAATCCACCTCTTCTGTCAATCTAGCTGCGTCCACAGTGGGAGTTGGGGCCACCCAACTATAGCTACAGGGAGCAAAATTTTTCAGTCCTGAGTGACATAGCTAGGTCAGCTATAATTTTTAGAGTAGGCCTGGCCTTATTCATAGTTAAAAGTCCCATTTGGGTTAAAAATGAGCTTTTTGAGGGAGAAAGTTTGCACTGCAGACACTTCTGTCATAGAAATGAGATTTGGAACAGAAAGTACGTTTCTGTAATTGAGATAAAAGTAATGGAAAGCCCAGTATTTAATCAGAGATTAAATTGGCAAAGAACATTCGTAAGAATCTGGTTTTAGTTTAACTTTAACGTGCCATCCATCCTTATGTGGTCACCACATTGTTTCTATTTATTCTGTTCGTGTCACATACTTAAAGCTGTAAAATATTGATGATATCATAAAATGTTCTTGCTTTTCAAGTTCTATGTTTGCTGTAATTTGTAGCCACAGTTATTGAAAGCAACAAATTATTTGAAATAAATTGGAAAATTGAATCTTGTCTTCCTATTTTAAACCCAGAAGTCAGCTTGCCGAAAAGCTAAAGTTTTTGATTAAATGTACAATATATGCTCTGCCACATTACATTGTGAATGTCCTCTGTTTATTCCCAGGTTGGGGCAGCAGAGATAACAGAAGTGATCATATTTCTATGTACTTCGTGGGATAGAAGGACACTACTCACTTCAGAATGAAAAGTATTTTAGTTTACACACATCTTCAGCTGCATCTCTATAAGCAGAAAGTGCAAACTATGGTAAGTTGTGCTGGAAGGGCATAACCAGAGGGGTACAGCAGGGATTAGTTCTGGTTCCGGTTCTGGTCAATATTTTCATCAATGATTTAGATGATGGCATAGAGAGCACACTTATAAAAATTGTGGATGTTACCAAGTTGGGAGGGGTTGCAAGTGCTTTAGAGCATAGGATCACAATTTAAAATGATTTGGACAAACTGGTGAAATGGTCTGAGGTAAACGGAATGAAATTCAATAAAGACAAGTGCAAAGTAATCCCCTTAGGAAAGAACAATCCATTGCACACGTACAAAATAGGCAATGACTGCCTAGGAGGGAGTACTGAGGAAAGGGATCTGGGTGTCATAGTGGACCACAAGCTAAATATGAGTCACCAGTATAACACTGTTCCAAAAAAGCAAACACCATTCTGGGATGTATTAACAGGAGCATTGCAAGTAAGACATGAGAAGTAATTCTTCTGCTCTACTCCGCCTTGATTAGGCCTCAGCTGGAATATTGTGTCCAATTCTGGGCGCCTCATTTCAGAAAAGTTGTGGATAAACTGGAGAAACTCCAGAGAAGAGCAATAAGAATGATTAAAGGTCTGGAACAGTTGACTTATGAGGGAAGATTGAAAGAGCTGGGTTTGTTTTGTCTGGAAAAGAGAAGACTGAGAGGGGACATGGTAACAGTTTTCAAGTACCTAAAAGGTTGTCATGAGGAGGAGGGAGAAATATTGTTCTCCTTAATTGCCGATGATAGGACAAGAAGCAATGGGCTTAAATTATGGCAAGGGAGGTTTAGGTTGAACATTAGGAAAAGATTCCTAACGGTCAGGGTGATTAACCACTGGAATAAGTTACCTGGGCAGGTTGTGGAATCATTGGAAGTTTTTAAGTGCAAGTTAGACAAACACCTGTCAGGGATGGTTTAAGAGGGTATTTGGTCCTGCCATGAGTGCAGGGGACAACTCGATGACCTCTCCTGGTTCCGTCCAGTTCTATGATAAGTTCTATCAAAACTTGGGGGCTTTTGATGTAGAACAGAAATTTACTTAAATACATTTTAATTGTCATTTCTCTTAACTAATAACAGCCAAATAAAATTTGAAGAGTCTGTTTTCTCGTGCTCACTGTCTTTTTTTATGTTAAATATGCATTTCCGTGGTAATCCATCAGATGACTTAAGAAAAGAAGAGTTGAGGCTATGATATTGGAATGCAGTTTCCTTTCAGTCTAATTTCCTTATGCTAATTTTAATATTTCAACGCTTAAATAACTTAATTTACATAAATTTGTAGTTCTCTCTGGCCACTCTAATAGGATTAGCACTGTATTCTCTGATTTTTTTAGATATCAGTTATTTCTGCTGTTACTTAATTAAAGAAAGAAAATAGTAAAATACATTACCTTTCTCCCTACTGTTTGGAAGCAGTTCATTCCATTGTATGTTGCATACTGTTAAGTAGACAGACATTTTTTAAATCTAACATATTTAAAGTTTATATTTATAAAATTATATTTAAAAATATTCTGTTCATAATTCTAAACTAGAATTGGAGTGAATTTCTACTTTGCTGTCCATGCTTATTGCATATATTAACACTTACATTTACTTTTTTTTATAGCTTGTTCTTCCTAATTGGATTTTTCCAGTTCTGTTGGATATTTAACTACAACCATGGCAACAAGAGTGGAGATCAGTTCTGTTCTAACATCCTTACCGACAGTATCTGACTTAAATGAAATTACAAACGAGGATAAAACACATCATGCATACATCAACCCTCTTTCGAATGCAAGTAATAAGGCTAGTGAACCTTCTAATCTTTCAGCACCAATAGTTCTTGAAGAAAAAAACAAACTTGGGAGTAGTTGGAGACCAGCAACTATGCCTACCCCTGGATCAAGGCCCAGGCTTTCTCCAAAGCCATTTTCTAAAGAGAAATCTTCAGATGCTTTTGCAATTGTGAAACCTCCTATTACAGCTCTCAAACCAAGTCATTTGGACCCCAAGTCTTCCGTGTATGGAAAGCCTACTGAAGAAATTACATCTGCTAAGGTGTTAAGTGGAATTGTCCCTCCATTAGTAGATCAAAAATTAATTGAAAATGAAAGTAAAGGAACCGATGATTTAGTCACAAATTTGACCTTTTATTCTAGTCCCAGTAAAAATACTGTGATTCTTTTTGAAACAGCTAGCACTGAGACATCCAGGGTAAATGTAACACAAGATAAAAGGTCTGTTGATGAGCACAGAACACTTGGCACTATACAAACAAAAGATTGGCAATGTAATGCAAAGCTTGAGATATCACCTCAGCCATCAGTGACTTCCAGGAAACCTGAAGGTGGTCTTCATAGGCAAATATCTCTCTCATCAGACTACAGACCAGTCTCCTGGAATACTCACAGATCTGATGGAAAAAAAGATACATGGGAAGATCCTGTAGGTGAGAGAACCAAGGATGTTGCAAAATATGCCAGCAATGAAGTTGGTTTATCAACTGAAGTGCAAAGAAAGTCAAAATATAGACCAATATCTGCTATTTTTCTAGAATCATTAAAAGAGCAAAAACGTAGCAATTTGGAAGTTTCTATAGAAAAATCTCCTACAGAGAAATCATGGGTTAGAAAACCAAGACCTTTGTCCATGGACCTGACTGCCAAATTTGAAAATAATGACCTTTCTCTGTGCAAGAAAAATTGTCCATCTGATGAAAGCAAGGAGAATGTACCAGTAATTCACTTCACTGACATAAGCTGTCAAGAACAGCCTGAAATGAGGTCTAAAGCTGAATTAATAGAATTGAATAAAGGTGATCTTTCTAAATCAAATTTGAAATGTAGCAGTCAGGACATTGACTGTCTTAATGTTAAAAGCAAATCTAGTGAGCAAAACCAGAAAGTCTTTCCAAAAGGCTTAGACTTGTTCAACCTGAACTTTACAGAAGACTTGATACCGATCTCTGTGAAAGATAAAAAATACCCTTGGGAAACAAAAAAGAAATCTAAAGATGAACAAAATGAGAAAAAAATGGACACTGTAAATAACTTACATGGATCAGAAAAGAAGAAGGAAATGGCTAATAACAAAATCAAAACAATTAAAGATGGGGAAATACTGGATCAAAAGGAAACTTCCAGAGTTTTAGCCGTTAAAAACACTACAGATACCTCAAAAAGAGAAAACCAAACCTTGAGGGGGAGTGTTAAAAAACACATCAGTTTGTTTGCTAGCTCAGAAAACAGCACCACTCCAATGGATGCCGAGCCTCTCCCAGCAGCCGCTGAGAGGGAAAACAGAAATGTGAACATCCAACAGAGAATCAAAGAACTGACAGCAGAAAATGCAGATGTTAAACCAGGAAATCTATACAGATCATTTACATCACGGCCACTTTCTGCAGACTTAACAAAGAAGTAAGTTACAGAAGAGAAGTTACATGCTCTACTCTTCAAGTTTTCAGTTAGTGCAAATAAAATTCATCTGTTGCTCATAATACATTTATCTTAACAGTGATTGATTGCAAAAATGTACTGTCAGTAATATCAGCTCTTGCATGCTACCTTAGCAGTCTCTCATTACTGCTGGGGTTTTATTTACATGTTTTGAAATTCTGGTCTGAATAATATAGCTCACACTGCCCTGTATTTCCAAAGAGGCAAAAGATAACCTGAGTTTTCATTTGTTTAATGTGCTCTTTTCACTTCCATTGCATTAGTCATTTTATTTTATTTTATTTTATTTTATTTTCAAAATACTAGTAAAACATGTTTGCATTTGGGACAAATAAGAACATTTACCATTGACACTATATACTATATATAAGTAACACTATATACTGTCAGGTTTTCTGGCAGATAGAAATTTTATTTCACCTTTCTATCAAGGTCCACAGATCCATGATTCTGTAATCTTCTGCTGGAAAAAGCAGGAAGTAGATGAGAGCTGCCCCCTGCAGGACAAGGCTTATGCGCTCTCCAGCTGATGGTTTGCCTCCTTGGTGATGGCAAGCACTGCAAGATCCATGGAATATAGAATACAATTTGAAATTATAATATAAAGGAAACAGCTTCAGATGTATATAGTGATCCCCAGTTTGGCATAGACTTTATTTCGATAGATCTTGGTGCATATCTTCTCTGTGATGAGGCCTACTGTTTGGTACATGCCTCTTTACATTTTGTCAGCTCAGTTCACCAAGAAGTGGAATTAAAAACCTAGAGATCTTGCTTTGCTCCCCTAACTTGTAATGTTTTTGAGAGATAATATCTTATGGGCTTTCTATGCTCACATTTTCAAGTGGTGCAGTTTAACAAAAAAAAAAAAAGACATTATTCCAAGGTGAAATTTGCTTTCCAGCATAGTTAGATGCCGATGACCTATGATGATTTATTTTTATGTGGGTGAAGTGCATTAGTGTTGAGGATGGTGTGGCGAAGCCAACATGCCAGACCCAAAGGCTAAAATCAGCTCCACATGAATGGTCCAGGCTCGGTATAACACTTTAAAATGAAAGTGGTTTAAATAGTCAAAGGGGAAAGTGCACTATTAGACCCAAGTACTTGCCGCAATCAATGCAGCGTAAGCTAGGTCAATGGAGGAAGTGTTTCCAGAGTCAATTGATGTGAACATTGGAGATGGTCTAATTTTTCAGAAGAATTTTGTCCTCAGATACCGTAGTGATGAATGTGGGATAGGAACCAAAGCAGAATAGAGTTTAATGCAATTGTAAAGCTTATCCAAAAGGCAGCGAGAACTTCAACCCATTTTTCAGTTATCTATTAAATCATGTCCATAAATTCTAGCCATAGTTTATTTTCTATCTTGGGAGAAAATATCTAGCTTGTTAATTGTAGAGAAGGCTTGGACTTTGTTTGCTGACTTACTCATGCATAAATCATCGAATCGAGGTGAGATTTGTGTAGTGCAAAACTGTGATTTCTGTAGTGGCGTTTATAAGCAATTAATTTTAAAATGATAAGAAATGAAGTAATTCATCAAGCATTGTGCATTTGAAAAATGTGCGTATTGGGCAACGAAGTAAAGTTGATTGTGGTCATCCATACAAAGAAGAAATAATAAATCTTTGCAACAGGTTTTCAAGTCCAGCACCAACCAATGAAATGAAACCTGCGAAACCTACTGAATTGAATAGTGACTTTACACGAGAAAACGAGAAGGTAAGAAAGTGGCACTCGCAAACTTGGTCTTACAAATAGAATTGTATTTAGAATTTATGTAGCACTATGCTATGTCACATGACTATATAGAGAAATGAGTTAGAAACTGGCATTGTGAATGTAAGAATAGCATAATCCTAATAGGTTTACCTAAGTAATTCCTTCTTTAGATCTCCCTTTAGTATAGAAATGATGTATGCGTTAGGTGAATATATATGTGTGCAAACTACATGACAATAAACTCTCACACATTGTTTTATGAAACTTTGAAACTATCCTTTTATTCCTGCAAGCTTTTTTCTAGCTACAATAAGTTGTTGTGTTTTTGCGATTATACCCTTTTAAATTCTTTCTAAACAGATAATTAGCGTAGTGAGTTTCAAAGTCCTGGCATTACCATTATATTAAACATGCTTTGCATTTTATGCCAATCCCTCCTGTAACATTTAATTCTAATGGTCCAGTACAGCACAGTGCTACATAAAAAATCTCCAGTGTCTTATTCTAAAAACTTTTAAAAATTGATGAATGTATACAATAACTTAGTTTCTAAGCATAATACGGAAGTGTGCAAAACATAACTTTGCTGCTTAAAACTGTAGAATTGTTGTTTATGTGAAGATTTAATACTGTTTGTTTTAGGCATATTTTTCTTGAGTCCCCAGATTTGTCTACATGTTCGTTTGTTTTTTGTTTTTTTTCTTCTCCTCCTTGACTAATTTGGTCCTGGTTACACACATTAAAGAAAAACACCAAGTTGGTATGAGATTCTAATGAGTTAATTTTGAAGAACAATAACTGAACAATGAACAAAAAAACAAACTATTTTGGTTAATGAGGAACTGCTTTCTTCACAAGTTGAGCTGAAGTAGGACTGCTTTGCCCATTGGAAAACTCAGGAAACCAGAACGTTAAAAGATTTATAAATGTTATACGGTATTAATTTTTTAAAAAAAGTTAAACTGAAAATTTTAGAACTTCTGGGAAGAGCATTTTTTTTCAGTGCTTTATTGGGGCAGAAAGACTTCTACTTCCCATCACCGTGTGCTCCCACAGTGAAAATGACTAAAACGTAGCCTTTATTGCAGCAGAAGCCACAATCACTGACGGTACTGTAGATGCTAGAAGTGTCAGACCCCCAAGAGTGTTTAGAAAACACATGTGCGCTCCCAAAGCCATGGTTTTCTCTAACTTAGTTTTCTTTTAACACTGTTCCACTTCCAGCAGTGGGTCAAGTTGTGAAGTGTGTTCAGAGCTGCGTGCCCCCCACAGCCAATATCCTCTGTTCTTCTTATTCCTCAAACTGCAATTCCTGATTATTTCACTTTTTATTTCTGACCATCACTAAAGTGCTCATTGCCAGAGTATCTCTGACTCCTGAGGAAGAATGAGTTAATCCGTCCCACACCTTGAGGAGAACATTATTATTTTCTTCTTGCAAAGAAAAATGAAGGCACAGAAAGATTTTGTAATTTGACCATGTTTACGCAGGTAGTCAGTGGCAGACCTGAGGACGGAAGATAGATATCCTGACTCCTAGTCTGTGGCATAAGCAGACCATTTTTTTTTTTCTCCCTAATTCCTTCCACTAGAATGTTCTGGCCATCATTTATGAGCCTTCCATCTCTTATAGTCTGTGTCCAAGACCTCTGAGGTCTCTTCCATGGTAATATGAAGTACTAACCCTTTAGTCATTCACCTAGCCAATAATACCGGTAAGAGCTGGCTTTTATAAAGTATGATGCGAGTAATCATATTCTACTGTATTTTGTGTGCAGTCTCTTTTCTGAAGTATAATTTGGCTGTAAATAACCACTCCTGATTAAAATATACTATAAAAAGTCTGTATCCAGGAGCCATTCATGCATTTAATTTTCATTTGTTATATAAAAATAATCAAATGGTAAGAGATTCCGATAAAATGAAGAGTTATCCGGGGGTTTGCAAATTTCAAGTTTGCCCTAGACCAGCCTTTGAATCTGTTCGTTAATTTTTGGGGAGTGGGAGAGGAGGAATGTGAAGGAGTAAAGGGAGAGCATGAGCAAACATGCATATTAGGTAAAATGATTTTGTAGTTCTTTTTATTTAAAAATAAACTCCTCACTGTTGAATTCTTTTTTTTGTTTAAGATTGAGATGAAGCCTCCTCCTGGAACAGATTGCGGTGAGATCTGTGCTATTGGGAATCCGTGGAAAGCACGTCAGATGGAAAGAAAAGGAAGCTTTCTGAAGGAGAGGCAACATTTTTCTTTTCAGAGTGAAAATTCTGTGCCCGCCACAAATAATTCTGAAAGACAACTAAAACCCATCAGTCCTGCGGAAAAGACACAGTTGAAAACTGTCCGAGCCACCATGTTTGATCACAATGTACAGAGGAATAATGTTGCTGCTGATTATCCTGCAATTGATTCTACACGAAAGCTAACGAAGGATTTTGAAGGCAAATATGATGTAGTGACTTTGTTTGGGCATAATAGAAGATCTGGGGTGGAAAACGAGCCGCAGGAGAAAACTAACTCAAAGATTGAACATCACAGTCAGTCTGATATATTGGGTTATGTCACAAATGCAGAAAAATGTGGGAAAACAATTTCTCTGAATGAAAACAAGAAAATTGCTCATGCAGTTCCAGTGGAAGAGTATTCTTCATGTGAGAAATGTGAAAAACCCATTCCTAAGCATGTGGAGGACTCTCTAATTTACCAATGGATAGAACCAAGATATGAAATCCTGCAGACTCTTGGTGAAAGAGCACTTAGTGAAGCTATTACAGTAGTTCCAGAAGATAAGGCTGTGACCCTCAGAACTAGAAAATCATCTGTGAAAGAGAAGAGAAATCATGGTGGAAATGTCTTATGTGCTGATCAGCTGGGTGAGCTGGCTAAGAAAACTGACTCTTTGAAAGAAACTAATTTTATTTCAGAAACTAAAGACATACTGGAAACTTCTACAAAAAAGTTTAGTTTTAGAGAACATAAAGATATTTTCCACAGCAAATGTACTTTCCCTGAACAGATTACAGAGTCAAATAAAAATCAGACGAAACAGGTGTTTCTAAATGAGAAAACATCTTGTTCTACAAACAGAAGTAGGGATTTGGGTATAGCAAATGAAAAAATGACAGAACTACATCCTGAAATGCAAAAAGAAAAGAATGAAATCTCTTTCACAGACACAACAGGGAGCTCTAATGTGTCAAAATACTTTCCTGTGAGAGCTGGTATAAAACCAGATAGGACAGATGGCTATGAATCCAGGGCTGACTTGGGTCAAGACATTATTTCAACCAGTGCTGATAAACACAAGAATCAGATTTCAGTTCCTGGAAGCCAATTGTATAAACCCCCCATAGACCAGCATTCTAGCACAGAAATAACTACTGGTAAAGAAAAATCCCGAGTCTCTGGATTAAGGAAATATCTAGACTCGAATTGTGTAAGAAAAGATTTAGGGTTAGATGTTTCAGCCCTTGAAAACGGAGACAAACTTCGATTACTAGAACCAGAGGAAAAAGTCAGAAGAACCAGTAGAAGTGTTTCTGACCTTAAAATTTCAGAAAGGTGGCGAAGGAAGACCTTACCTCAGAACTCTAGCAAGCTAGAAGAATCTAGCGCACTTACTCAAGAAAATATCAAAAGGCTGAGTAGAACAGATTCATTGCAGTTTGATGAAGGTGCAATAAAGAAAAGTAAAAGAAGCGAAGATGGGGTAGGTTCAAAGGAGGTGAACCAAACCGTTTCAAGCAGTCCTGATGATTATTTGAAGAAACAGGTTTCTGCCTTTGAACCAAGGGCAACCTATTTTGCAGTTACGTATCAGATTGCTGATAAGAAGAAAGAAAAAAGCTCTGTGGGTACTGTTAATGCAAATGAAAAACGCCAGATGACTGTGGTGCCTGAAAGTACACCAATTAATCTGAACCCTAGTTCTTCCAGAAGGTCCAATCCTAAACCTCATCAGTCCTTTACAAATGTGTTGAGTACACATTATAAAGATAGCTCACGAGAAGCATGTGTTAACAAGAACTGGATTAAAGAGGAAGAGCAAGGTAGTCTAAGTTTTAAAAAAAAAAGTGTCTTAAATAATTCTCCAGTACTTGGGGAGGATGATACTAGGATGTCATGTGAGAGAGGGCTGGATCATGCTAAAGAGAAAATTATAGATGTTGATGTGTTCCTCTTAAATCAGGGCCAGGAAAATACTATTCAAAATGATCTTAAAAGTAATGGAGGAAAAATCTCACCCCATGAACCAAAATCCACACAACACTTGAGGCATTTATGCAAAGATAGCGACCCATTTACACAAAAGAAGGGTGGGGAAAACAGTCATGACGTATTCACAGTAAAACCTGGAGATGGGTATAAATCTAGAGTTCTTGATATTGATGCCCTTATGGCAGAATATAAAGAGGAATGCATGAAAGCTGGTAACATTCAAGGAAAAAAAGATGATCAGTGTTGTGAAAATCAGAGTATGTTTCATTGGGAGAAGTCAAAGCACAAAAGGAATGTGACTGATAAAATACCACACAGCTATAACTGGAAGGAATTGGATCAACCTGTTAGGAGCACTAAAGAAGAGACCTGTGCAGAAGAACAGCGCAGGCCTGAGAACGTAACTGTATGTGGAAACAGCAAAGAGAAGCAGGAGTCCTACAGCCATGAATGGAGTAAGCTGAACTCCAAATTCAGTCCTCCCCATTGGGGAAAGCCCAGTTCACTTTCAGATAAACTTATAAATTCACCTGCTGACTCTATTAGTACCTGGAAAAAAACGTTTATTGTAGATGACGATCCAGGGAAAAATTTAATATTGAGGCACCAAAGTGCAAAATACACACACAACAAGATACAGCCTGGGAAACCTGTTGGTGTGGACCAAAAACTGAAAGTCAGCTTGGCTTCTAATTCCTCCCCCAATTCTGGTGATGGCTTATTACAGAAGAAATTGATCACGAAACAGCAGTTCATAGAGATGTCTGTGGATGATGGGCACCAAAACGTAACGAAGAGTTCTGTAAATAAGAACAAAGAGAACATAAATGCCTCACATGAGAGTGATTTTTCCAATACAAAGATCAAAGCAGAGTGGAATGATTATACATCTGGTTTTGGAAATGCATTGCAAGATTTAAAACGCTTGTACTCGGAAAAGAGCGGAGCTGCTAAAGCAAGAAGCAGCATGCCTGTGATGCAAGAAGCAAAGGAGAGACGGGATCAGCACCAAATCAGGCAGAACCTCCCACTGGAAAGTGAAGAAAACGGACTGAAAAGGAGGAATGCATCTCAACAGGAGTCTTTGTCCTGTGAAGCTAACAAGGTATTTGGACGGCAATATTCGTTAGCGCGTACCTTATCATTTGAGAGTGATGTAGACAGTTTGCCATAATTGCTGTTCAGTTTTAGAGCCAGATGCTTAGCTGGTGTGAATCAGTTAACTCCATTGGCATCTGTACCAATGCAAATACATGCAAGTGAGGATTTGGCCCTTTTGATTCGTCTGAATTTCTTTTCCTTTCATACTTTACTTTTCCAGGGAGTATCTTCTTTAGGAGCTAATACAGTGTCACATACGAAGCACCTTTTAAAAAGCGACAATTTTAAAGTGCAGCTCTTTTTTTTGATGTAGAAGTATTGTTTATAAATAGTTTTCTTACAGCTGTGGGCAATGGTTGTTACATTTTTATAGAGACAAATTTCTAAGTCAGTGAATGTAACTTGTTTTGAATTGGCATCATGTTATGGAGGTTTTCAACTGAGGTGAGATTTTGGTTTCTGAAGGGAACTTTTTTTTGTACGTGATTTGGTACTTTCGCTTCCCCAATCTCTTCTCCAGCTACCACTTTTATAGTCTTTTGTGCTCAAAATGCTTGCGATGGGAAATCTGCTAAGGGTTCTCTTAACAAAACGAGGAATTCATGTGCATCGCACGTCCATGCAAGGGTGCTGAGTGGAAGCATCCCGTGGCTTGAAGTTTCCATCACATACAGGAATTAGTTTAGTTCAATGACTTTCACCACCGCCACTTAAAAAATTGTTCCAATGCCCATGTAGACATTGCCTAGTGCTTCAGTGAGAGTCTTTCTTGCTTTGTGAATCAAATGAGTTTTCTCTGCAGTTCTCATATGTGAAACAAACATTTTAAGTGGTGGTTTTCATGTACTCCTTTGAAACAGGACTCTGAAAAGGAGTGGAACAAGCAGAATTCTGACAGATCAGGTGGGAAAGATTGGACTGTAGTTCCTATCCAGAGAAGAAGCCATAGCTTTTATAAAGACCGAAGAACACATCACTGGACGGTAGGCTATAATTCTTTACATATTCCACTCATAATCAATTGGTTTTTTTGTGAAACTGAAATATATTGAGTAGTTGTGATGGAAGGTGGTATGATTTCACAGAAGTTGGAGCAAATGCACTTGTAACTTCCTAGGCAATGTTACTTCAGGATAATGCTCTTTTCCCCCAGGATCTCTCACTACTTTCATGTTTGTGCTAAATCATGCAGTGTATGTAATCTGCATAATTAATTCCTTTCTAGATTTTAAAAGGACTTTAAAAAACACTTTTACATGATAGTATCCTAATAGCCGTACCATTTAAACTCTGGAACCCTTTGGTTTATGTATGGAGTAACTGGCCGGTGTCGGGCTAGATGGTCTACTGGTCTCTCTTGGCATTAAACTCTGCGGATCTATTGTATTTGCTTTTCACAGCATTCTGCTGCAGCTCCTTGATCTTGCCCTGATAAATATTAATTCCACTTTTGGGCCCTCCTGAAGTGAGAAATGGCAACGGATTTTAGTTGTCATTCATTTCGTAAAAGCAGGATGTCTCAGTCATTCCCCCTAGTGGGTGAAAGACTTGTTCAGTTTTAGCATTGAACTGCAATGAATAACACAAGCTCTCCAGGTTTGTGTGTTAGAAAGAACTCTGGCGACTTTGTGATAGTAAGATCTTCCTTAGTGTCTCCATGTGGCTTTTCTCTCTTTTTTCAAATACATCTCTAAAAATTATAGTTTGCCTAATGTTTTATCTAAATCAGCTCTAGCTTATACATGCTGACTTAGAAAACTGAGAGTTTTATTTTTGATCCATGCATATAATATAGACATTTTGCTAAAGATGTTACTAGTTCCTTTTGTCTTCAGCTTTGCTTTGATCTTTGCTACGAGAATATATTGCTCAAATAAAGGATGAATCTGAAGCAAAGTTATCTAATTCAGTGGTTTTCAAACCACGGTTCGGGACCCAGCACGGGGTTACAGGCCCTCAGGCACTGGCTCACAGCGCGCCCTGCTGCCGTCGCCAAAAGACTGAATGCATTGCACAAAGGTGTAATTGTCGTGGGCATAAATGATTTTTTCAACTGGATCCTGAGAAAAAAAGTTTGAAAACCACTGCTCTAATTTATGGGCCTCTTGTCTGTGGAGTAAGAGGAGTAGATGGTTTGGATTTAGAGTCTAATTTCAGCTCTGCATGTAACTTCAACTTTGGCAAAGCAGTTAGCTGTAACCAGTATAAGTTTTGTATCTGAATATAAAACAAGGGAAGGGATCATGCAGCAAGCGATTCAGTTTTAGAGCTTCCACACTATTAAAAAGTCTAAGAAGAGAATTACAGCAGTGAAGTGAGATCGACTGTTTTGATTTAGAGACTCAAGAGCCGCGTGTTTATATCGCTTTTGATGATCTACATGGATCTCTAACTAACCACTGTTTTCTAGCATGACACCCTTTTCTGAGCAAGGGTGAACTGTAAACAGCAGCTGTTTGCTAGAGTCACTTTGCTTGCAGAAAAGTTAGTTTTTGGTGATACGTATATGTTGTATTAAAGGGATTCCTTCAAGTTGCTTTATTCTTAATGTGGTGTGTATAGTGCATAAACTACAAGGATTGCGATATGCAACAGAGCAAATTGTTTCCTTTGTAGCTCTTGGACAGAATACTCTGAACCCTTCTGTTTTCATATGCCTTTGTTGTCAGTATAGGTTTGTGACCCTATATCTTGCTGTAGAGTGACTTGTTTCTTTTGGGGGACCGCTGTTGTACACAATCACATCTTAAATGCAGTCAACTACTGCAGTTTTCTTAGCACTAAAACTCCCATCTGCACTCTAACATAGCATGTTTTTTTCTTCCTTTTCCTCATGGATCTATCTTGTTTGGTAAATATAGGCCAAATAATTTACTAGATTGGAACAAATTAAATAATCTTACGATTTAGGCAAGTTCTGCTAAGGGGATAAGCAAAAGAGTTTAATTTAAGGGGATAAACAATTTCCATCTGTATTTCATTAGCAACTTTCCCTGCCCTATTTTCAAGATTAATGCCTCATTAACTCAAATTTTATACATAGCTTTCTTAAATCTTGTTTGACACAGTGGTGTACGTGACGGTATCCCCAAGAGGTGTAAAAGTGTTTTATGAATTGTGGATACTAGATGTTTGCTTACAATTTATTTTTTTATTTATTTTTTGCTACTTCATTCTTAACATAAAACTAGGATTTTTGGATGATAGAACTGGATGCAAATTTTCAGTCTTCATTGGCAAGTGCCTTGCCACAGATACCCAGGATGTTTAGAATAAGTTAATGTTTTAAAGTGCAGTAGGGCTTCCATTTTTTTAAGATTTTTTTTAATGTAAAGTGAGGACCTTGAGTCCTTAATCCCATTTATTTGCTTATACGGTCTGTAAAGTGAATTTAATTCTGCTTGCCAATGTCACAGCGATAGGCTTCAAGTTTGTTAAGCATTTTGATGTCTTCTAAGACTGCGAAGTATTACAGCAAACCATTTGACTGTGATAAGGTCTTGAGCTGTGTTTTCTCAAGAACTGTCTTCCATATATTGCATCAGTGCTGACAGGAGTCTTTATTTGCCTGACTTGAACAATTCGAGTTTGTGGCCTAATTAATCGTCAGTACAGCTCAGTTTGCCTAATGGAGCTAGACGTTTGACAAGTGATGGCTCCTGTCATTTCGGAGTTTACAGCCTGGTGGCACATCTTGTGACTGAGCAGTTTCAGTGCAACTCATAAGCTTAGAATCAAACCACTAGTGGCACAATGTGCACATCAAAACAGAAACAGGATGTGGCTGGAGTCTGGAGATGGTACTGGATTGGCCATATGTAGCCATTCTTTATCCCACTGCGGGTTGGTTTTACAGTCCAACGTCAATTAAATGTGATGTCCAATGTGAAATGATTAAAGAAATCACTCACCTGAGACTCTCTTTTGCAGGTAGAGACGGGGAGCTAGTTGAAAGAAAGTCATGAACTGACCTGAATCAGTTCTGAATCTAGCAGAGTTTTTGGATCTGTACTTTGGGGAAGAGGTGTATGTTTTACAAAGGAAACAGATGAGCTCATATTCAGGTTGCCATGCCCTGCCAGTTCAAATCCTGGCCACTAAGGTTCCCTCCGGAGCCATTTCTCCCCTCCCTCTATTGTACCAGGTATGCAATTTCAGATCTCTAGTCTCTCGCCACTGCCCCTTCTCTCTCCATTCTGGAGGCAGCAAACTCAGCACCTTGGGCTAAAAGAGCAGTTTGCATCAGCCTTGCAAAATCAGAACCACTTGCCAGGCCTGCCCCCAAAATGCACTTGTTTGTTCTTATGGTGGTGTTCTCCACACCCATCCACAGTCACAGTATCCCAAGCGAAGAGGTGAGTGTTTTTGCAAGGCTGTCTAATATTGCCCTCTGTGATCCCTATCCTCACCTTTCTGGATAATGGAGAATCAGTAATTCTGCCCGAAGAGGGCCTTGAAGGAAGTGCAAAGGGGAGCTGCGAATTCCCTTCCCGTGAAGGTTTCAGTCTATTGGCCCCTCTCCTTACTTTGAAAAAGAGCATAAAATAGATATGTAGAAAACTGGAAATTAAATTTTCTTGGTTTAGCTGTTCTCTGATTTCACTCAGTCAGTTTTAGCAGGGAGATTGTGCTTTTCCTCTTGCAGATCTAGAACTAGAACCGGTGACTGAAAATGCTGATTAGTGCTTTCTAGCATCCAATTCCCCAGCACCGGCTCACACAAGGAAAACAAGGTCAGCTAGTAATCCAAACGGCGACGCTGGCATTAATAGCATTTTATAACCCGAGCCTCTTAAACAGTGTGCTTTTAGGTGTATTTCCCTTTAAAGAGAAGTTTTTATTCTTGTGGGGAGAAATCCAGAGAAGAGTTACTAACTGTAGGCTAACACTTGCTGAGTGAACTATCCGGGTGCAGATGCTCATAACAAGTGATGAGTCACCTATCTGACTTCAGTAGCTGGCTGCTGCCTAAGTAGCTACGATGCTTAAAGGGACAGTCCTCCATATGGTACCTTATATCCTGTTAAGCAGATCTTGTAAATTATTCATGTTGCCTTTAATGTGTTTGGTCTGCTTTTAACTTCTATTGGAGGAAGGCAAGCCTCGCTGTCGGAGTAGACAGAAACCGACAGTAACTGTACGCTGTGGAAGAATGGAGTACTATTACTGTCCATGTTTGCGAAAGTCACTTCAGTACCTGTGGGTGAGTGGATTTTTTTAGTTGAAATGTTTGGTGCTTAGTTTGACATTTTAATTACATTTCCAAAAACTTCCCCTACCTACACTAATGGTAGAGAACAATTACTTTTCAGATAGACTGGGAAGTAACATTTCATGTTCTGGGGGAGAGCCCTGTTTATTCTCTTTGAAACTTTGGTTTCCTACTTAGAAATTTAAGGACATATTATACGCAAATGTAAAGATTCTACAGAGGCTTTAGTAATTGGAATTTACCTTTTGTTTACATCTAATGTTGAAGCCATTAGAAAGATCGTACTTTTGCTCATTCAGGATTCATAAACATTCCTCCCTTCTTACTCAAAAGCGATGCATAAACTCCTAAAATATTTCTTACAAAGATATTCTTTTCTGCCCAGTATTTAAACACCATGACTAGAGCTGCTGTGTGTGGAATTGCATAGGTTTCTTCCCCGTGAAAACATTACGGCCTAAATTCACTTTCTTTTTCTCATTAGGTATCTATGCAGTTCCATTTTAATAGGTAGCTTTGACTGTGGTATTCTACGTACCTGAAACTGCCACTCTCGCTCTTTGATTCTAACTGTTAATCTAAATTATTTCACCTTTTTACAATTTTGACAGTGTTTGAATAACAAGAGTTAGTTATTGAGATGTCTGTTACTCAGTTTCAAAGAAAAGCAAATTCTAACATAATGTTGAGGGTTTTTTTCCCACTTATACTAATACATTATCAAACAGAATGGTGGTTTCATCAGAGTTAGTCCCTTAGACCATCACCTTTCTCATTTGTTTTTAAGATTGGTGTGCATGGCATTGTCTTCATTAACTCAATGATGTTTTCAGCTGTAGGATCTAAATATGTTAATAAAGATGCCGATCTGTTAAACCTCTGAATGTTTGTTGCTTATTGGGTTATATTTTGTTTAGAAATTGGCAGCAGAGAATTTGCATCCCCCATTTAGGGTTTAATTCAGTAATCCTTATACTTGCTGATTAGCACTTGCCCATGTGAGTGGCTGTGTGGAAACTACCTGTTGTAAGAAAGTGCTTTGCATCTAAGTAAGTAAGTAAAGATGGCAAAAATGGACCTTTTCCGAGTAAAGCACTAATTCCAAGCTTGTTTTCAACAGGCATTGCAACACGATATAGCACACAGACTTTCCAGTAATACTTCGGGTTAGTCCTTCAGGTTTATAACTATTCTTAAAACGCTAACATGGCTTAAATTGCGTATTTAAAAAAGTTGAATGCACATAATAGGCTTTTTATAAGTGGGTGAAGATCCTTTATAGCTGTCATTTATGACAAGCTAGTAGATTTGTTTGAATGGCTTTGCTTTTGCAAAGGTGAGGTATGCTTTAGAAAATAGTGCAGTAAAAATAAATCTGATTTTTGGATAATCAAAAAAAGTAGGAGAGAGCTTTCATAACATGCAACTAAAATTTGCAGTAAAACAGATCTCCACTATAGGGCATCTCTGTGTTACCATAGATATCTTGAATTGTTTTATAGACATATTTTGATACATTTATTAGTTTATGCTCTATTAAGAACAGTTACTACGTTGTCTGATTTCTTTAAGCAATTTAATGTAATGAATTTCAAGATGATGTTGTGTCAGGAAAGCTTTCCTCCTGTCTAATTTATTACACACTTTAATAATACAACTCTTTACACCTATTTAATTGCTAAAGAATTATATTTTTGTTTTTGATTATTGCTAACCATGTGGTGCAGGTCGTGATAATTTCTATCAGCATTCTCCTGCTGTTCTTACAGGTGAAGGCTACTAAAGAGATATGTCAGTTCCTTTCGTATAGAATCAAGAGTAACCAGAGATGTCTGAATTATTTGTCAAGCTTTGTGTTGAGTTATTTAATCCATTTTAGGGAACTGATACATCTTATTCAGAAGATAGACCTACTTTACGAAGTTTTAACTTTGTGGTTTTGAAATCATGATGTAATCACATATTTTTAAAAGGCAGAGTTTATCCCACAGTGCGTATTTGGCACAGTTGCTTCTAGTTGGTGGCAGAACCATCATTCTGAGTGTTCTGTGGATGTGCGAATTGTGAAATCCACGGGTCTAATCACTGCTTCCCCGCCTTCTCTCCTTCTCATAGAAAGTTGAATGTTTGTTTTGGTGATGTGTGGGAAAGCTGTCGGGAATGCATTTTACATTTTTCCTAAAGGTAGCAAGGTCCCATGGTCACTTGGCTTGGTTGGCCAGGCACCAGGAGACACTCTCCAAATACACTCGTGAAGTGCTGTAGGTCTGACAACTCTAAGTTCTTTAGGAACATAGCTGATGTGGGAGGTGGTGAACCCAAAGAGAAACAGTCTCTTAGGTCAGTAAAACCTGCCTTAGAGACCATCTTTGAAGAGAGACCCCCTATCACGAGTGACTTCCTGCAAGGCCACAGCACGCCTCTCTGGTATGCAAGCCTTTGACGAGAAACCCCCTCTTCCAAGTGAGCAGTTCTGCTAACTCCCATGAGTGATCACTCTTTGGCAGGTTTTACTCTATCTTGGTCCATATCCATGCCGAGTGCTGAAGGTTAAAAGATGAATTTGAGTTGGTGCTCAACACAGAGCCCGTGTAGTGAGTGGACATGTGTACGTGGTGACTTCTATAGCGTAGACTTGGTCTACACTAGAAATTTGTCAGCTGGGGGTGGATTTTCCACTCTCCTGAGTGACATGGTGATACCAGCGTGACTCCCAGTGTGGACAGCACTGCTTCATTGCGAGAGCTGAACAGAGGGAAGTGGGCTGCATGCATGAGATCTGTCTTCCAGACCAGACACACTGCGATGCTAACCAAGCAAAAACAATCTAACGGGTGACGTAACTATTATGCATTTAGGTGTAGCTTTCTTTTTTAAGTATTTTTAAAATATTTTTTTAGGTTGAGAATCCTGGCCTGTGTTACTGCAAACACTTTCAGGTTGCATAGCTCCTAAGAGGGATCCAAGCTCCTTCTGGCCTTGCTGAAGGAGTCAGAGGGAGAAAGGTGATGAAGTTGTGGACTCACGGGGCTTCCCTGGGAGAAAAATGGAGACCCAGAGCTTTTCAGTAAGAGGGATAAATCCCAGAAAGACCGTGTAAAGATTAGAGGCAGAGCGTGCCCTGTGGCTCCATGACCGTTGCAAAACGAAAAAGTGAATCAATTGGAAAATACTGGATAGTAATGTCTCAGTGGCTTTCCCTGATCCTGCTGATAGAGGAGGATAATGTGGCCATGTTGACTTTTAGATAAACAGAAGTTATTGTATGAAATTTTAGTTTGTCCAGATTTTGCAAGTGCTTTTTACATCGCCTGTTGTACAACTGGGCAAAATCTGGATGAGTTGATGAACCCCTGGAAGAGCTCTGCGTCCCCCCTTTGTTGGGGCACAGGTAGTCTTTGTTGAGAACTATTGGGGCTATAGTGCGTATTGTCTCTGCTTAATCCGAAATAGCCTGCTACAAGATGGGCAGCCTTTCCCTATGTACAGCTGACACTTGAGAGCAGAAGTCCTTGTCTGGAGCTTTCTGGGCACATAAAAGGGAGGTTTTTTTGCAGAGTGTTCTGAGAAGCCCTTGACTTTGCAGTTTACTCTCTCGTATCTGGCCTCAGTTTGTCCAGAATAGCACGAATTTGTTGACTTACTGGACACTGTCCTAGCCCCTCTCTTTAAACAGCTGCTTTTTGGACAGGAGGGGAAGCTACTGTAACAAATTTATTCTGCATTTTTTTTCTTTCTGGCTAGTGGTTTCCTGTGCATGTCGTTTTATTTTTGTTAGCCGTACTTTAGATGGCAAGCGGACTAGCGGCTGAGAGAGGAGGCTGACATGCAAGTCTAATAAAGGATCAATATCCGTATATCAAGGCAGTGCAATTGGGGTTAGTAAGGGAGGCAATAGTGCCGAAAGAGCTAAGCTTCCCCTCACTTCACTACGATGAAACGAACTGTCGTGCAAACTACATTTGAGGAGCTATTAACTGCAGCTGACTTTACTTTGAGTAAAATGCATCTTCTGACACTTAGCTAGTGATTTAAATGGTGTTGTGGAAGGAAGTGCAATCCTTGTAAAAACATCCAAGTCTTTGCTAACAATCAAAATAGCTTTTTTTTTTTTTTTTAAAGGAAATGTTTAAAGATTAAGCAAAACAGTTTTCTGATTAGAACACAAGAGAGCGCTGTTAGACTACAATAACTAATGTCACTGCTGGCGGGTTTCCACTCCTTGTCTATTTTAATTAGAGCATTTGCACAAAGGAAAGTGGAGGATTAAGACTTTGTGTATCATTGGGAACAATAGTAAACATAATTTCCAGTAAACTTTTTATAAGAAACAGCAAATGTGACAGTTTAGTGTAATTCAGTATTACAGTGTTTACACCCAATAAGATACAGTTGTAAATTAAAATGCTTAATAGAATGACCGAGGGGGGAGAAAGGACATGCATCCTTCTTTCTTTTCTTTTTTTCAATGTTCTAGGATTAGGAACCAAAGAAATGAAGAGCACACTTCTTATAATAAAACCAGTTTTTAAAAATGAATGATTTAACCTGATTTTTATATACAAAGCGCAAAGGTGAGTTAACTATTTTCCTCAGCTGAGACGTTGATCTAAACTTGTTTTGACTCTTTCTGCTTTCCCAGGCAGTTGTCTGTGCCATTAATGCTGGGAGACAGCCAAGTTCCCACTATTGTTTCTGTTCTCTGGGCAGATTTGTGACTTGTTAATACAGCCAGTACATGTTTACTGTACTGAAAGGAAATGGCATTTTAGAGAGCAACTTGAGCATGGTGAAAGTACTTCTTTGTAGTAGACTTGCCTCAAAATATGACGACAAAAGTTCATAGTGTAATGCAGCAGTGCCCTTGAAATGTAGCTTCAGCCAGATCTTGACGCCTGGAGCATAGTTTGCAAAATCAGACTAATTTCTGAATAAATGAAACTGCACTTTTCAGGAAGTGTGACACAGGTTAATAAATGTTAACTTTATTTCTGTAGGGATTCCAAAGGGGTAGCCGTGTTAGTCTATTGTAGAAAGACAACAGAGTCCTGTGGCACTTTTAAAGACTAACAGATTTATTTATCGCATGAGCTTTCTGACGAAGTGGGATTTTCTCCCACGAAAGCTCATGCGATTAATAAATCTGTTAGTCTTTAAAAGTGCCACAAGACTCTGTTGTCTTTCTGTAGGGATAGTACAACTTGTGTGCGCTGTCTATCTTTCTATCGCTCTATCTAGGTGGTATAGGGCCCAGACATCAGAGCAACTATTACCTATCTACCCCAGCCAGGTTCTTCTCCCTGCCCCTGCCCCCAGAGTATGAGTCTTGCTTTAAAATGTTTGTATTTATACAGCTTTTCCCCAGCAATGGTGAGCATTCCCTGGGCAGAGGCTGGATATCTGTATGAGAAAGCGATACCACATTCTGCAGCCAGATGGCAATAAAACGTTCAGCTTCTTGTCTTGATACCTGGGAAGGTTTAGTGCTTCTCAAATAATGCATTTGGAAAGTTTGTTGTTCCTTTGCTTGACTGGTTTTCAGTAATTATGTCCAGCGCCCCCATAACATATTCTGTCCAATATAATGCGCAAGACTAATTTTTAGCCTTCAGTGCTTGAGGGTAAGCCATTATCGTGTCATAAAACTAGGCATGAGTTGCCACTATTGCCTGAGGAAAAAGGACAGTCTGCTGAAACTAACATTTACTGTGTGCACACTGGTGGTGATTTGCAGCCAGTAGTTATAGGAGGGCAAGACGTTGTATGAAATGTCACTTTGGAGCCGTACATTCTGTTGATTTATCATTAATCATTATTAATGATTTAAAATAGATGGGAGGACTGTGCAGGTTGCAGGAGTTGAATTGGCATTTTTGACCATTATTCAAGCTGTAATACTATCTGTCCAAAGGCCTATCCATGTATAGGCCAGGCCCTGGCCCATATAGCATTTACTTATCTGTCTGCAATAAAGAATCCCTTGGCAAAGGGGAATGTCCAGTTCTTATGTGGTGGGCATAGTGGGTGGGTCTACACTTACAAATTAAGTCGATTTAAGCTTGCTTAAGTTGACTTAATTTAATCTGCATCCACAGTATGCTTTTCTTAAGTCGACTTAAGCAGCTGCTTAAGTCGACTTAAGGAAAAATTAAGTTGACTTTATAAAACCTAGTTTTAAGTCGACTTTGCTGGCGAAGTCGACTTTAGAAAGTCGACTTAGCCAGTGTGGACGTGGAGTAGCCCTAAGTCGACTTTAAATCGACTTAGGCTGCTTTAGGGCTTCCCCACTGCCCTCCCTGCCAGGGTGGCTGGCACAGCCACAGCTTGGCATGCCCCCCACAGGGCAAGGCAGAGCCCTGCCTACCCTGCCCCTATGCCCTGCCAGGGTCCCTGTCAGGCTCAGCCCCCATTGTACAAAGGTACAATGGGGCAAAGGCTGAGCCCCCTGGCACTTGGCAAGGGGTGCCCCCCTGCCACCATGGACCTGTCCCAGGTCCACCTAGCCCCTACAAGTCGACCTAGGCGTCCAGTGTGGACACTCTAGGTCGATTTGGTAGGGTCCCCTCTAAGTTGACTTAAATTTTGAGTGTGGACATGCTAAGTCGACTTAAATTAACAAGTGTAGACATAGCCAGTGAGTTCCAAACCGCCTGCTCACTGCTTGCATGGACTAGATTTGTGGTGAAATGCAGTGATTGTATAAAAGTGCACATTAACACTACAAAACATTTCAGGGCAGGAAGCGGCAACCTAGGTAAATCAAATTACAGGATGGAATTTTAGGATGATAGAGTGTAATAGTCCGAACTTGAATGTGCCCCAGATTTAACAGCCTTTCGATTGCAGAACATTGTGAAGGAGTTTTTAGTGAGTGTGGTATGTGGACCTGAAGGCCTGAATTAGCAATAATAGTTGGTTTAGATCACTTAACTTGAGAGTACGCTACTGCATCTTGAATTCCTGTCCTTTGTTGTTGTTGTTGAGATTATTTGACTGTTAGCCTCACGGTGTATAGCAAAGCATTTCCGTTGTCTTCAGTTGTCATTTCAAACAGAAGTAACATGTTCCCACATACATGGCGGTTTTGCTTTTTCATTCATCATTAGTCTTCCTTGAGATGGAGAAGGAAAAGCATTCTTTAATCTTACTTCCACATTTGGTCCTCAGAAAAACAAATGTGCTCAAGCCCTGTTGTAACCAATGAGAATGCTTTCATGTAGCACTCCTTTGTATAGCTTCCTTTCGAAGCCTGTAAATCTTGCATTGTATTTCTGGTTGCCGTGTGTTGATGTATCTCAACCCATGAGTTATTTATAAATTTGTATCTTAGTCTCTTTATGTTGAACCAAGATGAGTTAATGCTGTGTGAGTTTTCTGAATAATACAAAGTGCAGACCTTGAAAATGTTCAAATCAAATTGGTTTTTCTCCTTGACGTTCCAACTCACTATTGTGGGGGGGAGTTGAATTTAGCAAAACAAAGTGCCCACCTACGCAAACAGCAATCTCCGTGAAACAATGTATTTCACAATGTGAATCTGACGTTGGCGATCCTAAATACAAACGCTTCTGTTGCATTTATAAGTCTGACATTTAAAGGGAATAAGGCCAAAACAATGTGTTCAGTAATTTTCCTTTTGGTAATTGAAATGGATTCCATGCAATGGAAGTCAAGGAGGCCAACAGTAAAACAGGAGTCGAGCTCCACCTATGAAATTAGGGTAACTCTAACATAACAGAAATCCAGACGCGGACTTTGCTTTGCCACAGACTTCTTCTATGAGTTTGGCCAAGTCATTGAGTGTCTCTGTGCCTCAGTTCCCCATTGGTAACATCTGGGGATAATAGCACTTTCCAACCATGCTGGTAGTGACAGCAGCTTTTCTTTTGTCTCAACTGTTAACAGAAGAAAATGACAACATTTCAGCCTTCATTGACAGAAGCTGTCTGTACATCTGTAATTTCCCATGGCTTTTTCCCCCTTTAGATGTTTGGATTTTCTGTTTTTTAAGAATGTTTATTCTTGGAAAATCTAGTTCACCTTCTGCTCAGTTAAGAACATCCTTCCTTATCATATTTGTTTATTATTATTATGCTGAAATGTTTGTGAGGTTCCCCAATATACAAATGAGGTTACGAGGCGCCTACCTCAGAGTTTACATGTGAACCGAAGACAGGATGTAACGAAAAGGCAACAAAACAATAGAGTGTTTGAAGAGGGACAGAGTGACAGGGATAAGATGACGTGGATGTTGAGCAAAAACTTGTGCACCACATGGGGGAGCAGAAATTTGAAAAGTTGACTTTTTAAAAATGAAAGTGGAAATAAATAAATGTCTCTATCTACTTCTATTTTATTTTCCTACTACCAGTTCATGGTTGGTTTTCTTTTGTACATTTTAAACATTGTCATTACAGGGTAATGGTTTTTTTTTTCTTGTTTAGAAATATAAAGAAATTTTCTTGACAGAATTTTCAGGGAAGTTGCTGAACACACACGTATTTGGCTCTTGAGATCTGGCCAGTGTGAGCTGTAATGTGTTTTAACCTTAATCTGCAGTCAGGCTAGACTAATAAACCTATATTTGGTCAGAGCTGTCTCCTGCAGTTTACAGATTTTGATATAAATATATCTATCGTGCTCTGTTTGCAATTCAAGGCGCTTAAAGACGAGTGTTTGTGCATGCACAGGAGAATGTTTCCTGGACATTTAAAATCATTTTAACTTGAAAAAAAATTTTTTTTCTTGGCGTTCCTATTTTTGGGATTGTATCTATGGTACTGTGGCTTTTAGACCTAAGGCTAGAGGGGACCATTGTGATCATCTAGCATGACCTTCTACGCACTTCAGGCCACAGAATCTCCCCCCCGATTCCTATAATAAACCCTTAACCTCTGGCTGAGTTACTGAAGTCCTCAAATCATGGCCGACAGAATGGCTCACTTGATGATTACCTGTTCTATTACTTTGCAAAAGGCTGCGTCAGCCGGAAAAAGAAAAATCCCACTAATGTGTCTGGATGTAGGTATCATGCTAACTGTAGCACCCTGATATTGAACGTTGCTGCAGGACGGGCTTATTTGGAATCCACCGCCCTGTTCCTGTGGGGGATTACTGATATTTGTTGGGCTAATGGGCTTAGTAATGGAGAGGATATGTAATTAGGAGGACCAGGAAACAAGGGGAGCAGCTTAGAGGATAAACAGAGGGTGAAGAAAGCTAGGCGAAAGGTTCCATCTGTTCTCTGTCCGGTTAGGTTTGGAAATTGAGGATTAAAAGGTATGGGTGGTGAAAAAGAAACAGACTGTATATTTGTGACCCCGAAATGGGCTTGGCAGCACTGCTCACTCCTTGTGACATAGGGTTAATGAAAGAGTGCATATCTGTTCATTCCACTTCCAATCCAAGAGGTAAAAGTCTGTCATATTATTGAAGTAAGATTTTGCGGAACCCATGAAAATCTGCCCAAATTGAGCCAGCCTTCAGAGATTTTAGTTGTTAAATTCTAGCATGTATAAACTGTGAGGGTTTTTTCAACCGTGGAAAAAGTAGTACGTGTTCATGTAATTAAAGACTGTATCATCATTCAGATGTACAAGGGGCTGAATTATGGTTGCATGGATTACCTTAACTGTGGCATTTCCTAACTTTTGAGTGCTTGCATTTGCAACCCTAATAACATTTTTTTAACATCGGTTCCCTTCTCTCCCACACAATACTATCTTGTCTGGTCACTATGGTATTTAAGTATGTTTAGGACTTGGGATGTATGTATGGGGCAAGAGTAGATGTGTACCACACATGAAAGGCTTATGTGGAGGGCTGTCCTTGTGGACTGGAAGTTTCAATGTAGAGAAAAAAAA
>ML685954.1:6855207-6889259 GCA_007922175.1 Pelusios castaneus
TGTGTGTGTGTGTGTGTGTGTGTGTGTGTGTGTGTGTGTGTGTGTGTACACATACATCGATCGATCGATCGTGAAAGGACATACGCAGTCGTGGGGCTAACAGTAGTGGTCAGACCCATCTGAGGAATGATCCCTAACAAATAAAAATGAGGCTGTGGAAGGGAAGGAGATCTATTCACAAATAGTGGGCCATTGGAAAGTTTGTACAATATCTGGAGTCTAGTATTCTGACTAATAAAATGAAAGTAATTTTTAATTCATAGAGCAACTTAAAGAAGTGAGGTAAATATTAACATTATGGGACGTTAATGTTAGATCTAAACTGGGACAACGAGTTCTTGTGAGTTCCTTTGTAAATAGAGAGTGCAAAGTATCTTGGACATGGAAGAGCAGAGAGCCAAAAATAAGGGGTCCCTCAGCACACCTTAGGGATTTGAAATATGTGTAACAAAGTGGCTGTACTGTGTGCCAAATGCAAAGTGACCCAGGAGCTGTGCTGCAAAGTTTGGCACAGTAGTGTTCTTGTTTTTAAATAGTCTGCGGTGTCAAAAGCAGCTGGTTAAACTAACTACGGTTACTAATGAAAGAGAACCAGAATCCGCGTGGAATGCAAGATCCCTGCAACCTTACAAGGGCAGATTTCGCTCTGTAACAGTTTCTGGAGCCAGAGGGTAATGTAACCAAAGAAACAGAGCCAACTGCTCTCTGCCAATATTTCAACACAAAATTAAAGTTTGAAGACAGACTGATACCTTGGAAAACACTGCAACAGCAGACACATAAATTAACAATATATTAATCGCTTAACCACTACTGTTTCCCTACCTTAGAGAGCAGATGGGGAAATCTGGGTTATGACCACGGAAACGAGGGGAATGGTTTTAGTTCTGTGTTTACCTTTACACATGCTACAAAAGCTTAGTAGCTGAGTCCCAGTAGTCCCTGAGGTTTTATATTTTTGGTATATTTCATCACATGCTATGCTGTACACAGGCCTATTCTTATCTGACCTTCCAACTCTGTGTAAGCATTAACATGATTGCCTGTATGTAAGAACATAAGAACATAAGAACATAAGGTTCAGAAAAGGGCAACTAAAATGATTAGGGGTTTGGAGAGTGCCTCGTATGAGGAACGATTGAAAAGGCTGGGCCTCTTCAGCTTGGAAAAGAGGAGACTGAGGGGGGACATGATAGAAGTATATAAAATTATGACGGATGTGGAAAAAGTGGACAAGGAAAAGTTGTTTAAATACTCCCATAATACAAGAACCAGGGGTCACCAAATGAAACTGATAGGTAGCAGGTTCAAAACAAATAAAAGGAAGTTCTTCTTCACACAACGCACAGTCAACTTGTGGAACTCCTTACCTGAGGAGGTTGTGAAGGCTGGGACTATAACAATATTTAAAAGGGAACTGGATAAGTTCATGGTGGCTAAGTCCATAAATGGCTATTAGCCAGAAAGGGGTTAAGAATGGTGTCCCTAGCCTCTGTTTATCAGAGGATGGAGACGGATGGCAGGAGAGTGATCACTTGATCATTGCCTGTTAGGTTCACTCCCTCTGGGGCACCTGGGCACTGGCCACTGTCGGTAGACAGATACTGGGCTAGATGGACCTCTGGTCTGACCCAGTACGGCCTTTCTTATGTTCTTATGTTCTTATGTGAAGGTGTGTAAAGCAGGAACTGAGATTAGAAAGCAGGTTTTGGAAAAATGTAATTTAAATATCTAGAATTTTGTTTGCATGGTGGGAAGAAAAGGTGTGGATTATTATTTCTTTGCACATAGTTGTACTGCGAGTTGTGGTTAGAATAAATGTTGTTTAAAGAAAAATGGGTCTCCAGCAATGTCTGAATAATATAGATATTTGCACTCCTGGGCTAATTAATCATACTGTGCTATTTAGAAATGCGTGTTCGTGGAAAGTGTTTGCTGGAATTGCAGCTCCTTGACAAATCCAGGGTGATTGCAAAATGAAATAATTAGTTGTACTTATTTCAAGGGGAGATGATCATTTTATGCAGTACTTTCTGTATGGGAACAACTTCTGACTTAGCGAGAGACTTCTAGGCTGAAATGTTTGGAGGCTGAAAGCTCGATATTCTCAGCGGATTTATCGAATGGTAAGCACTGTACTTTAGAGAGAGCTCCTATGGATTGACCAAAAGGGAAGCAAACAAATTATGTACACACATATAAGGAGTTGCTAGCACAACATGTTTTGGAAGGCCCTGATTCTGTAAATACAACTTAACATCTCTCTCTTGTCTTCAGAAGAGACTTCCCTGTCAGCACACCCTATTCTCATAATGAATTCCATGTATCATTAGCATTACTACGAGGGCATTTTTCCATCTTCTCCTAAATTCCATTTTTAATAATGGCCTGCATGCTTTTTGCACATATGAAGTGTATGCTTGGATCAGGGTTTTTCGTAACGTAAAGACATAAATGGTCACCCTACATCTCTTCCTGTATGGAACATCGCAGCTTTCAGAATCCTCTTCATATATATCTTTGAAGCTTTGTTGCATTTTGGTTGGCTGTTGTAGTGGAGTCCTTTCCAGATCAGTGGCATCTTTTTCTAACTGGAACAAGAGGGGAAGCAACCCATGTAGGAAGGCAAAGACTGGCAGGATCAGTCTTCTCGCGTAAGTGGCATGGCAGATGTTTCTAAGGCAGGTTTTCTGCTTTTACCCGTTATAATGCATTATAGGTTGGATCTCAGCAGAATAGTCTAACCAGGGTCATATTTACTCACATACTGAAATTCTTCTGCAACTGATCTGTCTGCATTAGTCCTCATTACTTCTTGTTACTGGTCAAGATGAACATGGTGCGAAGAGAGAGATTGAAATGGTTAATTAAACTCTAAATCATGCACTTAATTTTAAATTGAAGCACAGGTGCAGAGTACACTTGGTGCGTTGTGTGCTGCCTGAGATGGGTTTCCATTTTTCTTCACATTTAGATCAGCAATGAGATAGTGCTTCTGCTTAAGTTCTACAGGCTATTTCTACAGTTTCAGAACACCGTTCTATTAAAAGACTGCCATTTCATTCTCACTGTATGTGTTTGCTTATAGATAGGAATAGATTCTTGTGTATATCAACTATTTTTAACTAAGGCTAATAAGCGAGTAAACATTCTCATATGTAATGATGGTTACACAGGTGTCCTGACAGAGAAAAAATATGACCTGGTGTGTTGTGTGCATAAATTGTTGATGAAGATCATGCAGTTTTATATTAAACGGAGCAAAAAAGGTTCTCTGTGATTTTGGTTTTGAGAGAATCTTGTAAAAGTGTTCTTTCCATAATGAAAGCCCTGATAGAGGAAATACATTGTGCATTTCCGAGCTTGTGAAGGACTTCCAGATAGCTGTGAAGGTATAAGCACTAACAAGATGTCTCTTCCCCACCAGTGAGAATGTCCTTCCCAAGGATGCCCAGGGAATTTGAATTACCGGTATATCACAAATGGGTTTTAGCACATTTTAATGACTTCCGTGAGGTTATTCACCACAGTATCTTTCATGTACCCTGTTTTATGTGAGTTTGGTGTGTCTCAATCTTTTCAAGTTGATTTAATAGTAATTATAATATAGACCTAAGCACTAACATCTGTACAGCAGACGGATAATTAGAGAGCCTTGGAAATAGATACATACATGCTTTAAAGGGATTTTATGAAGAAGTTGCAGCAGCATTGGTTGCTTGCTCTGGGAGTATTTCCTGTCAACACACAGTTGTTTGATGAAGACGTTTTCTTTAGTTTTATTTTGATTACATTCTGGTAGTTTTGGATATGTGGGAGTTGTACACTAGCATGTTTAGTAATGTGTTCCTGTGACACAGTCAAAAGATTCACTCTCAAATCAGCAGTGGCTCTACTTTCTAAAGACATGCAGCAAAATGTGCATGGTACTCATTAATGTGTAAAGCGTTATAACATAAAGCAGAATGGACCAGATTCTCTAGCGAGCTGGCAGTTCCTTTACCACACAGGCAGCAGGAAAGGGCCACAAAAGGCTGGCATAGGGATTTCTCTGCTGGGCACTACTGAGCTGGATTTCAGTCTGTTTGCCTGCCTCCCTTCCTACGCCGGCAGAGATGGCTTGTCAGGGGCTTGGTGCCGTTCAGCACAGACATGTCGATCCTCCATTGGCGTAGGAATAATTAAGTACCCTCTGCCAGCGGTCCAACGTAGAGATGCCCAACAGCAATTTGAAGTTGGTTCAGGTTCCAGCTGATCAACAGAACTGGGGAGTTGAAGGAGGAACCATCTCCTTCATGGGGGGGCCTCCACCTTCCTGCACCATGTAGAGTTTTGATCCAAGAGAAACTTGTCCAATATTCACAACACTTTTGTACGTGAGCAATCAGATTAAACGTCATGAAAACGTGTAATGGTAATGTAAGGTTTTCCTGCATTGTGTACAACAATGTACATAGTGTTTATAGTAGTAAGTGTATGTGATACAGTTAAAACTACTTTGAATGGCAATAATACACATTAGCCCCGAACAGTTGTGTGTGCAGTTAAAAAGAAAAACTCTTAATTTTGGTTAGGCTGAGCATACATACAAGTTGTTTGTTTTTTAAGAAAAAGCTGTGTAAGTATAGGAAAGCTCTTTCCCTGTAGGTGGAGTTGTCCATCAAAACTCAGGCATAGAATTAGACCCTTACGATGAAAACATACTTACAAACAAAAAGCCAGTATTTGCTATGTTAAGGAATGGTCTCCATGATGTATAGACTTAACTTTTGTTACTTCAGTTTTATTTTGATTGAAGCCTAAAAGTGATCAGTGTTTTTGAACTGCTTTGGGGGAGTCTGGGATGTAAAATACCAGATGTACGGTACCAATATATTGATACTGCAGTTCATGAGTTTACATAGAGCATTGACCCTCAGACAGAACAGTTCACTTTCTTGTGGAGTCTGTATACCTACAAATATAAACTAGTGCCTTCGGGAGGGATTTAAGGAGATTAGTCACACGGTAATCATAACTTTATTACCCTTTCATGCCAACGGTTCTAGGAATAGCCTGGACATCCACTGCTTTGGCGTCCACAGTCACCCAGTTCTAGGCTGTCCCAAAAGAGAGGGCTGATAAATGACCAGAGCACTGAAATTTTGATTCTAAAATACAAGTTTAAATTAAAAAAAAAAAAAAAAAAAGGGGGGGGGGGGGAAGGTTGAAAGGGAAAAGAGCAAGGAAAGCATACACCTAAAAGGAATGAACATTTTTGAGTCAGCTTTTCTGGGTAGACAGACTCATTTTATTTGTAAAAGGCTCCAATCATGTAGTGCTGATACGGTCTTTGTGTCTTTCATGCTCATGATTTAAGTTTGATGTTAGGTCCTTTATCTAATACTCAGGTCATAATCTAAGATCTTAACTGATTCCCAGCAAGATATAGAGCAGTGCTTCCCAACCTTTTGTCTTGAGGGCCACAAATATAATTTTTACAATCCTGAAGGCCACAGGTCTATTTAATTAAAATTTAATTAATGAAGTTCAAATTAAATTTTAATTAAACAGACTGGTGGCTCTTCAGGGTTGTAAAAATTATATTTGTGGCCCTCGAGCCAAACAGGTTTATAAGTTTGTTGTTGGTTTTAAAAGGGCTGGATACCCATGAACAGGCCCCAAGCCTGGAGGGGAGGCGACCTTCAGCAGCACGGCTCCCAGCTGCTCACCAGGACTGGGCGGGAGGCAGGTGACCCCAGCCCAGCAGTGCCCAAGAACCCGTATAGGCAGATTTTGTGACCTTGGTTTGTTCTGATGGTAACTAAATCTGCCCACACAGTTTTAGGCCTGGTCACAGCCCTGCTCCCAGCCAGGGCAGGGGAGTGCAGGCCTCTTTATAAAGTCTCGCAAGCCTGTTATAGACCATCGGTTATGTTACCCTATTGTATGCAAGAGAGAATCACTGTAAATGAATGTGATACAGTGAGAGTACTCCTCAACACTGGTAGTCCTTTAGCCTACTGGGACTGAACATAGGAAGTAGATGGAAACCCGTATGGCAGCACTCACTTCTGCTTTTCTGTTTTTAAAGAGGAGCTCGAATTCTTAATGTGTTCTGAAACTTGCTATTACAAATATTTTTTCAATTGTTCTTAAGTGACGAAGATCATGTTATGATTTTCTAATATCTCACTCTCTAGTTTCTGAAGTTCTTTTACAGAGCGATACAAGAGTGGTGTTGTTCAGAGTATGAAAATGAAATAAAATTAATTCAACCCCAAAGTAAGGCTGTATGATTAAAGCATCCTGGTGTTTGGGCTTCCTAATTAACTAGAAGAGGTAGGTAGACGTATGATTTTTGTAGTACTGATTGTCACAAAGTCATGTATAACTAAATTGAACTAAAAATGGCATGCCATATTTAAGGATTCCAGTACAGTAAGCCTCTATTTACCTATTTATTAAAGGAATTCACAAAAATGGTGAGAAGTTTTAAAAAAGTTTTAATATGATTTGAGTTGTTTACAGTCATACTCATTACAGTTGATCATATCAGATACTTTTTTACTGTTACTTGATTAATGTTACAGAAATCTAAAATCTGCAGAACATCTTGCTCTAGTAAATTTTGGTATCCATTTGTTTTCCATGAGAATATGTAGTACTATCTTGGGCCTGTCGAAATTGTCAAAATTCTCATTGACTTCAATGGGGCCTAGATTTCACTCTTAGTGTTTAAGGATAAACATTCCTCTCTACCTATTGCTGATAATACCAACAACTTTTGAACAACATAAACTCGGAGTTTTTGAAAATGGGCTTGTAAGTACCAGTCCTCTTTGTTATTTGTTATTAAGTATATTGAAGAAGATTGTCTCTAAGAACGCTTTTAATGTCACAGGACCCTGCACAGGAATGTAAAAGCAACACATGTGCAAATAAATTCCTTTTGAAGTTCTTGTGGCCTCAGCATGAAAACCAATGCACATATAGATTTACCAATTCCAACCTAAAACGTTGCCATTGTCCCCGAAGTCAGTAAAATGGTTATATTCCGTACAAAGTGGGCCAATGAAGCATTGTGAAAATTCCTATGATGTGACAAATTTAAGACTAGAAACAGATTGACATGACTGGATGCAAGTGATCTGATTAAATGTGATCCCCAAAATGTGTGTTTGAAAGAAAGAGAAATCCTATTTCTCACAATAAGTCATTTCAATTCCTTTTGGAACATTGTGTTTTGGTTGGTTTGCTACGTATTCTTTTTAGAAAGTCCTAACTAGGATTTTTCTCTTGTCAATCAGCCCCCTGGAAGCCATGTCAAGAAAATAAGCAGAAGCTCCTTGTTTATCAGTTAAATATGTATTTTATAATTTGTTGGAAGGTCTGAGAGAGAGAGAGGGAGGTGGTGGTTTTCTGGTACAAAAAGAAGGGAACTTTAAAGTTACTACCCATTCCTTATCTTAATACATATACCTTTCCTCTTCTTGGCGAATTACAGTTATGGTCTTAAAAGCCCTTGGTCCTGTTGTTTTTCAGTCTGAGAGAACCGTGGTATCCCATGTATATATTTATATAGTGATTTTGACAGTATTTTTGAACAGATTATTTCTAGAACTTCCATCCTGGTCAATGAAGGTTTGACTTTCCAGTTTTACGTATTGTCATTGTTGGTTGTGAAAATCTGATGTAGATAAACCATTCCATGGACAAACGGGATATTTCATACACGTGACATGATCTGCTAAACATCTTCCTTGCACTCATACCATTCTCTCAATGTTTTTCTTGAATTGCATTGGAAATTAGTACACACACAACGCCTCACCTAAAAGTCACTAGGTTGGCATTTTTTACTTGTTTTGTTTGAAAGTAAATCTCAGATTTTCCTTGAATTGTATTTGCTAACATCTTGGAACAGATGGCCTCCAAATCCGTGTAATTAGTACTGTATCAGGATTTTTGAGAATCTTCAAAAGTAAGTATGGGAATGTCAAATGGGGAAGCTTACTTTGTTTTTGTCTAACTAGACATTTGTGTAGCTGCTAAAATAACTAAAATTAAACTTAAAATGTTATTTCTCCTGTCATTTACGTAGCATACTGTAAACTGATGAATAGCTCTTTGCAGCTTTTCTCTGGTACTCTAAGTTAATGATTATCTGCTACTCATTTTCAGATTATATGCGAGGTCATGAAGCAAAAAGTAGTTTTTAAAATTTGAAAACAAAAATAGTGTGTGGCAAATACTCTGGAATTCTTGAGATTTACAGCGCCCGTGAGAAACACTGCATTTATAATGGGATCTCTGCGTATAGCTCAGCTGCTGCATTTTGATGTGCTGTAGCTGTAGTGTCTCTGGAGGTTTGGGACGAAGTCCATTCACTGAGCTGTCCCTGGCACGGTCCTAGGGAAGGGTTAAAATCAGTACGTACACGTGACATATGCAAACTATGAATCATTCCAACAGATCTGTTCAACTCTCCTGCCCAGGCAGCAGGCAGATGCTGTTCCCTTCGTTGCCATGGCAATCCTGCCTGTACTGTATTAAAGCCCAGCCCAGATCCTTCCTTAGGCAGACCTCTGCGGCTGTTTCACCTAGCTCATTGTTTTTTCTCTAGAGGAGCAGGCAAGAAAGGGAACAGAACAGGCTACCACAGGCAGCAGCAGTTTTTCCTCTGGTGATAGCCTCTCAGGGAGAATTGGGAGCAGGGCAAGCTTCAGAGTCAGCTGGGCTAGCCCACAGCGCCTTCTGAGCGTATTTCCTGGTGCTATAGAGAGAGGAACGAAAGTGTGCAGCAACTTGTGATGGGGAGGAGAAAGTCTCTCTGCTGACTACTTGGACAGCAGTTTATCATTCCCTGCTACATTCCTCCCTTCTGAAGCCCCCGTCCAAGAGGAGGGCTGATGGCATTCAGAGGATCTTTTGGCAAGCTGTGAGCAGCCAGCAAGTCCACTCTTGAAGGCAGCAGACTTAACACAGTTCCCCTTCAGCTTCATTTTTCCTGCCTCTCTTGGGATTTATGTGCCTCCGGAAATGAAAATCTCCTAACGTGGTTCTGAGGATTAGTGTGACCTGTGAGAAGGGGATTCTGTGAGCACCGCTACCTGGCTTCATAGTAAAAGACCTGGGTTTGGTGGTCAGAAGAGCTCCGCACTTTGTCCTGTGGATGGATTGTCTGAAAGATCACAGTTCTGGGAGACGTACAGTTGCCCAAAAACCTGCCAGGCCGGAAGACTACGATTCCTTCTAGAATTCTAGTATTAAAGAATAGACGTATATAGCCTGGCTTTAAAAGGAGCTGCATTTTTTCCTCTTCTGCAGTGAGAAAGTAAGAGAACAATTCTATGCTTGTAAATAGACAGACTGTTTTCAAGTAACTATGTGCAGGAGTTAAACCTTAATTTTTTATTTTTTTTACATGGCTGATAAATAGCAGATTTATTCCGGTGAGGCTCTCTGGTAATCGGAAGTCGGATTTGTGAGCAAGAAGAAATTCCATTTTATTTCTTTTTTGCTTGAGAAATCCCAACCTCCAGCTCACATACCTTCTGTTATTTAAAAATACTGACGTCAATGTTTGAGTCTAGTGCTATTTATTTACACTAGACTCAGTCAAAAATATTTTCTAGACAGATAGTTTTGCAGATAAACGATCAGGGCTGAAAGGAGGCTAGAGAATTAAAAAGAATAAATTGACACTGATTATTGATTCCCTCTCGCTTTTTTCCCCTGGAACAATGGATTACCTTGGAGACAAACTGACAGTGGCACAAACTCACATGACCCAGTGGATGGGGACAGTGCGTAGATCCTTACAGGAGGCACTAAATTTAGTCACAACCGCGGTTGCTCATGAACGGACTAGTGGGGAAGGTGGAAGCAGAACTCCCTTCAAGCGAACCTCCTCCTTCAGGCACTTTGCATCCCGAAGCCGAGAATCCTTTCGAAGGTTTTCAGTGCGGAGTCAGCAGAGGTTCTCCTCCCTGAGGAAGAGGCAAGCCAGTTCAGAGCCACCAGACCTTGTAAGCAATGTCCTCTTTTTAGCTATTTCACTGCAGCACCTTGGCCAGGAACACTGACCTGTGTCACATCAGCTTTTCAGTCTATAAATACCTTCCAAAACATTTGTAACCCTGCCTCTTGGTAAATGAGCTGGGGTTTTTCTGTAGTGCAAATAGAAATGACCATTAACTTTCACTGGTCAAAGTTAACTGATGCCAGGTTTTGATAAAAACTAACTCTGATGTTCTTTTAAAACTAACAGAGGACAAAGGTCTATTCTGTAACTGACAACAGTTAGTCTGAAGTTGCTTTATACTTGATAATCTGCTGGGGAACAGATTGGCCCATGTAATGTCTGACTTTATCTGTACATTTCTCTTTTCATTTTTAATAACAATGTTTTAGAGGAAATTATGAATGTAGACTGTTAAAAAGAATCAAAATGCTGGTACCTGGCAGCTGATTGTACAATGTCATCCATGAAAGGACTAAAAGCTCATGTATTCTTACAGAGTAATTAGTATTGGAGCATTACGAAATATAGAATTTATGACCACTACTGGACTCCTTGGGCCTGGGGCGCTTTAAGCAGCACATAATTTCAGGAGAGCCTGTGAGGCTGGTCTTGCATGCTTTCTGTACACTCTGACTTCATGCTATGTAGAACCATTTTTTGACTGTCTTTTTCTTTCTTTTTTTTGGGGGGGGTATCTTCAGAAGGACACATACTTTCTTTTAAATAACTAACATGACCACGTGATAAAAGAAAGGCACACTGCCCACACAGGGAAGTTTTTGAATGCATGTGAGGGGGCAAGAATTCCTTAGGCCAGTTGCAGGACACCCTGAAGAGGTGTGAGGATTGGGGACCTTCTCTTGTTCATGAAGCTTTCTGCCAGGCTTAGTTGACAAATCCCAATAAAATGTTTGGGCAGCAGGTAAACCCTCTGTAGTTCTTAATCTGTGTTTATTGAAATGCATTGTAAAGCCACAATTTTGCAGGTGGTTCCAGCTGCAGTTTTCCTAGTGAACTGAAAGGAAAGGTAAATACCCAGCTCATTCTGATAGTTAAATGAGCCAGGTCTCTCTCAAACACTGGTTTCATTGGGAAAGAATTTAAGAAATGGCTACAAACATTTAAAGAAGAGTTCAACAAATTGTAAAGCAGGCTTTGAACTTAGGGCTTGCACCATTGAAAGCCCAACATTTTGTCCTTGACTTCAGTGGGGCAGGATCAAGCCCTTATTTTCTGGTGACTCAATTAACCAGGAATGGCCCTGTCATGTGAACTTTAGATTTTGTTTTAGAAAACAATATTCCTTCCTAAAACCTAGAGGTATGGATGAATTTGATGGGGTCTAATTAGGATTTGTTCATTGTGTGCTTTAGGTAAAACACGTGTTCCTCAAAAAGGTGTGTCATCTGCACACAAATTACTTCTAATATTTCATCAGCAATAAACCTGCAAACCCTTTCATGGTCTTACTTGCTAGTCATCTATTGTTTGGCAGCTCAGCTAAAGAAGCTGAAAAAAATGTATTGTCAAAGAAGCACAGAAGCAGGAAGAGGCAAGTTTATTTGGAAACAAATGTAATTTTGGGAGTGGAGGGAGAGGGAGGGGAAGAACCCTAAGGGAATTTGTGACACTACACATTTATTAGAGTTATCCAGATGAAAAACAATTTAAAATGATCATGCAAAAGTGATACAATTAATGATTTCAGAAATAGAAAGGAATGGGAGCCTGCCTCTTGCTTAACAGGGCATTCAGACGTGACCCAACAAAACTTCCCATTGCTTACAGAGTAGAAGATCTTCTTGTTAAGAAGGGTGGCCTCTGAACTTATTGCTCATGAATCCTGCCAACATTTATGCATGTATTTAAGCATGTGAGTAGTTTATCTGAAATAAAATCAATATTCTCAGAGTTAAGAGTTTGCACAACAGTTAAGGAATGAGTCCGTAACTTTGTGCTGTGGTGCAATTTAACCATAATAACCTAGTAATAGAGTCCTAGAAACTACGTCCCTATATAATGACGTTTATATTCAGTATAAACAGAAGTCCTGGGGCACCTTAAAGACTAACTAACAAATTTCTTCAGGCACAAGCTTTCATAGGCTCAAACCCGCTGTGTCAGATGCATCTGGCGAGGTGGGTTGGAGCTCACGAAAGCTTATACCCAAAGAACTTTGTTAGTCTTTAAGGTGCCACAGGACTCCTGTTGTTTTTCTGTATCCAGACTAACACGGCTATCCCTTGGCAAATATATTCAGGATGATTCAGTCTCTGGCAGTACTTTTATAGCAGTGATTGGGGCTGAAATTGGAGTTTGTTTTTAGTTACTCCACGGAATCACATATAGATTTTTATTAAATCCTAATGTTGCTAAACCAGTGTTAACCAATCATAAATGGGTTGTCTGTTAATCATTTCTACAATGTACTGTAAGTTTGCTGTACTTACTTCTGTGGTGTGCTTTCAAACGACAATCAAGGTAAGCTGTTGCTTACGTGTTTGGGAGCCACTAGTGAGTTACACCTAATTTCTTCTAGGTGGAGTTGAATTCCTGCGGTTGGTTGTATGCTCAGTGTTGTACAAGATAGCAAGGGACTTGCAAAACTGAAGGGAACTGAAATTATGCTTGTACTGAGCTGAGCGTACCATGTCTAAATGCTCCAAAAGATGCTCAGGGTAAAGTGTAAGTGCCAGGCAATGCAGTAATCATTTGTAACTTAAAAATTATGTATGCACTTCTTCCCCTTGTGCCAACCCTGTCCATGAAATTCTTTGAAACGTTCTTATGTAAAAGCTATTAAAATATATCACAGTGCATTAGGAGATGACACTTGCTTTTTCTAGCTATGTGAGTAGCCTCACGATCAGAGCCATCCCAGAGCAAATCACACTGTGTGGGCCCCCGTTAACATCATGGGTCATTTTCATGTGTTTCGGACCCAGTCACTTCCTGAATTTCCGACTTCCAGGACCATGTGACCGGACACGGAAATGCAAAATCCACCATCTTTTCCCTATGGTTAAAAAAATTGGATGGATTTGGTCATGTTTTCAGATGTACTCCTGCTCTTTCTTAGGGTGGAGGTTGGCAACTCTTGTGGTGTCAATATGTGGAGGCCCCCAAAGTACAGGACTCAGGGTGGTCACCCTGATTCTGTACCCCAGGGGCAGTTCTGTTTATGATAGCTCACGGCTTTGAAGAATGTTAATATTTAGTAATCTTTCAAGTGCATCATACTTAAAGCATTAGATTGCTTGCCAGTATCTAATGATCTAAAGAAGGCTTACCTGTCTCTTCAGGGATTTTCTAGCCTCAGACAATCCACAGGTGGGGCAGAATCTCAGTAGAATTTCCTATACTACGCTCTTTGTGAAATTGATGCAGGCTGTGTGACCAGGCAAGAACACATACAGATATCAGTGCTCTAGTGCTAAATTGCACTTGAGTTCTAACCCAGTGCAGAGGAATCCCGAGATCAGAGAGTGAAAGGGTGGCTTAAAAGTAACTTTCACTTCCTTGCCAATCCATGCTTCAGTTTTGAATTTCAGGTGAGGATCAGGGCCAGTTAACTTGTTTCTCAATTTTGCAGAAGCAGATACTGGGCTGTGAGGGGGTGGACACTAGAGTAACAGCTTAGGGAAGACACTCTAGGACCCAACAACAACATGGTTTTTGGCAGAAATGTTAGGTTCTTTTTTCGAGACATTTCCTCTCTTCAGCTTTTCATTCTGTGTTTACATCCCTTCAAAATTTCAGGATTAGTCAGAACAAACTTCCTGACATGAATCAAACTCTTGACAAGCTCCAGCTGCCCAGTGAAGAGGTTTCACTGTAGGTTCCTCAGGAAGGAAGTCTGGAAAGAAACACCTAACTGAAAATCTAGTGTTTTCATTTACGTGAGGGTACAGGACCTTACACATTGCGAGTCCAGTTTGCGCTTCACGGCAGTGACTTCTAAACTCAAGATACTATCATTTAAACCTTTATTTCCAAAATAAAAACCAGAGGAATATATGCCTTGTATGGGATGACGGCTGGATAACAGGAATTTGAATCAACAAAATATATACAGATGTTTTATTTGTTTTATATTTATTTATATTTAAGAACTGCTATTAGTGCCAAGTCAGTCAAGTGATATAAAGAGCTCAAATATGGTTTAAATTGATTATTTATATTACCATAGTACCATACGTACCTAAGGTGTGGACAGGTCCCCATTGTGTTAGGTGCTGTACAAACAGAATAAAAAGATGGCCCCTATGGTAAGAAGCCTTAAATTACAGTACTGTCAGAACCAGTTTGTACCAAGCTATAAACAATGCAACATTATGATTAGAAACAAACTATTTTGATTTGACTCCAAAGAAAGCATTTTTAAGACTTTGGAAGTTTTTTTCTGTAATTCTTTAACTATTTCACATCTGATTGCTAACTGAGAGTTTACATTATCCAGTGATGTACCATGGGTTCATTCAAAGTCAAAGCTATCTTGGCTATGCCATATTTTCTATTTCCATTTTTCCTTTTCCAGAAAGACTCTTCCCCTGCCGCATCTCTAATGTGGTCTCTGATTATAACAAAACAAGCAGTCACAGGTGCATTGTTTCCTTGCTTTCCACGCCTCTCCCACTGTGGGGGAAACACACTGGGTTGTCCCATTCTTTTATAGAAATCTTGGAGGAAATGCTGACAATGTTTCTGAGCCTAAACTATGTTGCTTATGAAATGTTCCTTGGAATATCAAAAGACGGGTTCCCCTTTTGGAAAGAGAAACAAAGCTGAGTTTCCAAAATACAGTGTAAACAAGAAGTGTCTCTATTGGCAATCTCTTCTCGAAGAATTGCATTGTCTTAAGTTTATGTGACATAATTTTCAAACAAAAAAAAAGTTGAAACTGCAGAAGTTGGCTGTAGTTGCTTGGATCTCAAATTATGATGTTTGTTAATGCAATGGTTTTTGTCTGTAGGCATAAAAATTATCCCTAGATGCCCACAAGTTAGTGATAATCAGCAAGTTAATTTCCTGTAGGCATCATGGTAGTAATAAAAGGACAAAATTATGTATTTTTGTGTCTGAAACTTTATATATTTGTGTATGTTTTGTTGGCTTGGCTGCACATCCTGGCAAAAGTGAGTGGAATTGCATTTCAGTGACTTCCTTTTCTCCATCAGAGCTTCTGAAGGTAGGATTGGTTTTTTCTGCTGCTGTGGCTCTTTCATGTGGCGTGGCATCTTCTCGCTCAGTGTGTCCGTGGGAGACTGAGGGTGGTTTAGGTTCTGTTGCCAGATGTGCTGTTACTCACTTTTCTTTTCTATATCCATACATTGCAGTTTCTCTGCTTGTCCCAGTACTTGGCTCAGACAGAGTCTTGAATGAGAGAAGTTTGGCTGCTGCTGTGTTTGTGCTAGCATGTGGAAACATCTCGAGGTTGTTTCAAGGATTTTACTCACACCGGTTAACAGTCCACAGATGCTTCTTCAACACCAACTGCTCTTGGATTTGAAGTCTGTTGTGGTGACGAGAAGCATTTGGGTTAACTGTGTCCAGCGAGGCAGTTTATGGCTGGGTATATTTCAAGGTGTTTTTGGTCTAGAATGTGGTTTGTCTGTAGGCAGTCTTTACTGTCCCTGCATGCTGCCTCAGAATTGGATTGACTGGTGGCCTTTAGCTAGCAGTTCTTGGGTGTGAATCTGTGGGTCAGGGTATACTCCTTGGCAGAGACACGTCCCTGGAATTTGCTCTTCTCTTAGGCAAGGGTAATGGGGGATGCAGCAAGATGTTTTTCAAGAGTTCAGTTTTACAGTAGTCAATATGTTTTGTTAATGTGTACATTTTCTGAGCCATCGTGGTATTTTAGCACATACACCAGAGAACATTCATATATTTTAAGGCCAGATGGGACCATTGGTGATGATATAGTCTGATCTCCTGCGTAACACAGGCGATGGAGTTTACCTCAACTAATTTTTAGAGCAGATCTTTGTTTAAAAAAAAAAAATGCAGTCTTGATTTTAGAAATGGTGAGTGATGGAGACACACACTGGGTGGCTCAGAGCATGGATGCAGCACGGATGCTCCTATTCCCTTTGAGTAGGTAGGCCATACTTATTAAATACATGGCTTCGTTTTCCAGGGACGTTAGCCCAGTGTTCTGTACTGATTAAAACGAGGTACGCTGGCTTGCTATGATTTAACTTAAGGCAGCACTGAATTCTTTGGACCCTTTTACATCCCCTGCAGGGGGAGAGTCTCTCAGTTTCATGGATTAGTTTAATCTTTTGGGGGGTGGGTCGATGTATTTTTTCCAGGTCCCAGAAACACTGTCTAAAAAATAAAAACAAATTATCCTAAGTTATTTAGTCTATGTATAATTACTTTATTATGACATTATTATTCATTACTTACAGTATTGTATTTAATGAATTTTTTGTATACCAATAAAATCTTCACCCAAAGAGCAGCGATGAATCATTCTTGAGTTTAAAATATTTTTTTCACTGTTGTCAATGAGTGCAGCTTAATTTCTAAATTTGCAGAGAAACCTTGCAAAGCAAAGAGTAGAACACAGTAGTAGAAAGTGTGCTCTTCAGAATGAGTCAGTTGTCTGTCTTTTCTCTGAAAATAAATGGACCTTTACAATGACAAAGAAAATTTGCGGAGTGTAATTAATGGGTGCACAAAGCCGATACACAAGCAATTCATGGTTTTTCATTCTTAATAACTTTTCTTTTGTTTATCAGGCCATGAACATAGCTGGCAACGTAAAGTGGAGCCATAAGAAAAGTAGTACCCTAGGACTTTGTCCTTCTATCTCTGTTAACAGGAAGAATCAGTTGGAAGATATCCAGCTCCTAAATTATGTACAGTCGAAGTGCTGGCTCCATTCCTTAGAATGTTAAAGGCTGATCATTCAAAATATTATGCAGCCAAATTGATCTTTACTGTGAAAGGGCCAGATTCTGCCACTTTACTTCTGTTGAGAATTGCCTTACTCTGTGATTTTTGACAGGACTTCTTCCCGTCTAAGATACCAGTCAACATGAGTAAAAGTAACAGTCTCTGTTGCAAAGAACATAGTTTCATACCAACGCTTACTAAACATGGTTCCTATGATTCCTTTCAGAATTCCTTTAATGTTTTTTCTTCATCTTGCATATCATCTCTGTCGGTGGAGGTCTGCAATCATAGAGGCTCACTCTGAGCAATCCTCTGCTAATCTTTGTGGATGAACAGGCCTTATGATCCACTCAGTATGTCACATCTCCCATCCGATATCTTCTTTTTTTGCTTCACATTCTTCTGCCATATGTGTTCTGTACTGGTGCCCATAAACGTGCATCACCTGCTGAAACTCTTAAAATGTGCCCTGCAAATTGAATAATTCATTGCCTAAGATCTCTGACTCGTGTTTGCTAAGATCTAGGCTCACCAGTACATTTTCATGACTTACGTAGTCTATCAATGGTATTTTCAGAATTATTCTGTAACACCATAATTTAAGAGTGTAGTTTCTTTATTATTGATTGTTCGAATGTCCGTTTTTCACAGTAGTAATTTCACACAGTCCAAGTGTAAGTTTCTAAAAGTCAAAATTTAGCCTTCAGATTTATGTCCTTTCTCATTAAACGTTTATTCTTCCAGAATGTCTCTTTTGCTCTAATTATAGTGCGGTGCTGGCTTCAAAATATCCACTTTTCCGTCTTCTGTAATGATGCTTCATAAGTCGCAATAATTACTCACTTGCTGTGTGGTTTGGTCATTTACTGTAATTTTGCATATTTTCCTAGTATTGTTTCATGGGACCACAGGTTTTTTTCTTGTCCGTATTGTTTGCCATATTCATATATGGTTTCCTCTAAATTCTCTTGAATTAGTCAACAGCACTGTCAGCTGCTTAGTAAATATTATTCACCCTTTCCCATTCATCTTTCATATTTAAAACGAGTAAAATATGAATGTTTCACAATGCAGGCATGCTCATGGCCTCTTCAGAGAATAAATAAATGTACCAAATTAGTAAAGCTACAGATAGTGATTTAATCTAAACTCCATGCAACGGCTTCCCTAAAGATATCCAGTCTAGACTTGTTGAATTTGTAAGATGTAATGCTGCCCAGAAGATCAGACTAGTGCAGACGAACCACATTTTGAGAAAGTTAAGTGACAGAGTATGAATTCTTTAGAAACAGTAGAACTTTTGATAAAACTGACTCAGTTCCATGTTGAAGAAGCTACCGAAGCTTGCTCTTGCTTTCTGTGTGTCCCACCTTTTATTTGTGGTGCCTTAAGAAATCCTGGTAAGTCTGTACTATTTAAAGTGAAATCTTCCCTAGGAATAACCACTTCCTCCCATTGCAAGGAATTGTGATAAATTGTAGAAGCATTGAAGCATTGAAGATGCAATGAATGGAGGATGATAAACCTCTCAATTTATGTTGTTTTTAAACAAGAATAAGATCCTCCTCCCTTATGTATAGTTAATAAAGCTCTTTACTGCTCTAGAGTGCAAAGACAAAACTGATTTATAGCAATGGACTGTTAAATTCTCTCATGTATCAGATATTTCCTACTGTTCCCAATATTCTGCTCTGTTTTCCTGTCCATAATTGATTTGGGGAAGAATTATGAACTCTGTTCATTTGGTTCAGACAGTGCATCTTTTTAGAATTGAATTCTCTTTCCTCCTCACTCTCAGGGACAGCCTTTACTTCTGTCTCCAGCCCTACACTAAAATCACATACATTTTCTATTAAAATATAGGGAGTCTTCTCTGCAGGTCTAAGCAATTCCTTTGTCAGGGAATACCGCTAAGATGACAGTCTGTATATGGAGCCTTTGGCATTTATGCTGCAATGGAAAGGTTGATAACACCGTACATAATTATGAGCACAACTGCAAAGATGGTATTTGGGTCTCATTCCACTGAGTTAATCAGCTTCTTGATAAACTTAAGTTCCTATGGATTCATTTGGCCAGATCCCCTGCTATAACCAAGATTAGCTGGACACAGAAACCAACTTGCCTGAATCTTTTCTTGGCCCTGGTGCAGGTGGCAGCAGCAGATTCCAACAAGCTCTCCACCCACTGCTCTTAGGCTGGGTTTAAGAAGAACATGGCATAGGAAAAACAAAGCTACACAGGCTGGGGATTCGGAGAATCATAGAACTAGGAGGGGCCAAGAGGGGTCATTGAGTCCAGTCCCCTGCACTCATGGCAGGACCAAGGACCCTCTTAAACCATTCGACAGCTGCTTGTCTGACCTGCTCTTAAAAACCACCAATGATGGAGATTCCACACCCTGCCCAGGCAACTTATTCCAGTGGTTAATCACCCTGATGGTTAGGAAATTGTTCCTAATGTCCAACCTAAACCTCCCTTGCCATAATTTAAGCCCATTGCTTCTTGTCTTATCAGCGGTTAAGGAGAATAGTTTTTCTCCCTCTTCCTCGTAACAACCTTTTAGATACTTGAAAACTGTTACCATGTCCCCTCTGTCTCCTCTTTTCCAAACTAAACAAACCCAGCTCTTTCAATCTTCCCTCATAAGTCGTGTTCCAGATCTTTAATCATTTGTGTTGCTCTTCTCTGAACTTTCTCCAATTTGCCCACATCTTTCCTGAAACGGGGCACCCAGAACTGGACACAATACTCCAGTTGAGGCCTAATCAGGGCGGAGTAGAGCAGAAGCATCACTTACTTACAATACTCCTGTTAATAATTCCCACAATGGTGTTTGGCTTTTTTGCAACAGTGTTACACTGTTGACTCATATTTAGCTTGTGGTCCACTGTGACACCCAGATCCCTTCCCGCAGTACTCCTTCCTAGGCAGTCCGTGCCCATTTTGTTCTTTCCTAAGTGGAGCACTTTGCATTTGTCCTTATTGAATGTCATTTTGTTTACCTCAGACCATTTCACCCATTTGTCCAAGTCATTTTGAATTGTGATCCTGTCCCCAAAGCACCTGCAACCCCTCCCCAACACAAGGGAAATGCTTAGCAAGGGAAGTACAGGTAGTTTCCATTCTGTTTGTACCAATCCACAGCATTGTAAAAGAAGAGCGTATGGTAAGTGGCGTGAGGAATCTGCCTCTCAAAGGGCTCAATGGTGCTGAGCACCTTGCCGGATCGAGCCCAAAGGAGAAAGGCAGCGTGGAAAATGGAGGCGGCATAGAACTGGGAAACACAAAATCTGGATTCTGAACTTGGGCAAGTCACTTCACTTTTCTGCCTGTTGTGTCTACTTGGATTGTGAGCTCTTTGGGGCAGGGATGGGCCTGGAACGGTGGGGGGTTGATGGGTGCTGGGGCTTCTGGGCACTGCTTTAATAAACAGAAATAATTGACTGACGTTTGTTAGAAGTATTGTTCAGGGAGATGGCATAGCTTGATTTTCAGTTAAGGTGGAAAGATTCCTACCCTGGCAATACAGTATTGGTAGCATTATGTATTAGTGCTTTACAATATGTGCCGTGGTTTCTAAGACTATCTAAATAAGCTAGTGAGTTAAATATTTTTAGCCTAAACTCTCACTTTACTGCTTTCAGCAATTTAAGGCCTGTGATTAATGTTGTTTAAATATTTTTCATTTTAATTCAAATAAACTTATTTTGATATAGTAACTTCCAAATTAAATACACCACCACCCAAAAAGCTAGGCACTGTGGCGTGGCCTATAGATCTATCAAAATCCTTGCACCATTTCAACTGTGTTCACTGGGCCATGTTCTCACCATATCAACAGCTCCATTGGTTTCTTTTCAAAGTTTCTACACAATATTGCCAGGAGTGTATGCAAATTGATGCCACATTTATGTGGCTGATACAAATGCCTTGTTTATCACAGTAGGAATATTAAGGGAAATTGTGAGAAGTACACAGTGATGAATACTGCTCTTTCCACACAGTGAAAGGTGCAATCAAATGTAGTTCCAGGTTTTTGCTTTGGCTTTATTTTCTTATTGTTACTGTTACATAAAGTCAGGTCCCACTGAAATCACTGTGTGTTAATTTCCGTTGGATTTACTGTGAAACACAATACTTTGTATCCTGATTAAAGTTGGCTTTCACATTAACAAGATTTTAGGAAGACTAATAAACAGCTTAATGGGTATAGTATGAGTTTTGTTTAAAAACCCAAGGAGCAATAACACTAACAGTACAATGGTTTGAGATCATTGGATTTAAAATATTAAGTTGGAGCATATATTCCACACAATAAGATTAAAATACCCCCATTTTAAAGGGGAACTAATGCAAACAGAAGCCCTTGCAATGAAGAGTACTGTTGTGCGTGTCCATTGTCTAGTTTTTGCAGCAGCATCAATCTAGGCAGTTTCTCCTGAAATCAGTGAAGCGGTTGGCAGACCCCAGAAGGTTATGCAAAGTAGCCAGACATTTCTGTCTTAGTTTCTGATCAACTCTAGGTCAGCCAGTGGTGGCATGTCATCTCTTCAGGAAGTAGCTGCCTTCCTCCCTCCCTTTTTATGACATGTTTGACCTTCCGTCCTTCCTCCCCACTTCGTCTCAGAAAAGGGGATCTAGCAACCCCAACAGCCCATTGTTTTTTACAAATTTGAAGGTTCAGAAGCACCGCGAGCACCCTTCCTGAGTGAAACATTTCAGATTGTGTTATGAGGTTGGAGGAAGGTTTAGAGTTTTTTACTGTACCCTGTCCAGATAGCCGCATGTGCTGGCTCTTCTCAACACTTCATTTTACAACCAAGTCATTTTGAGATAAAACCGGTGACACGGCATCATTTTGTCCGTAAATACAAGACCGCTGTCTTTTGATTTTACTGTTACTTCTGTGCAATCATATTAGAACTCAGGCGCATGCTGGAATCTTTGCACAGTACTCAGCCCGATCTGATCTGAAAAGACTGAGACACTAACCTGGTTACCCCTTAAAAATAGCTCCCATGCTTCGTAAAGGAAATATCGGCATCCCTTTAACACTAGCGACTCTACTGGCTGCTGCTTGTCATATGCCAGTGGGTGGGGAGAAAAATGGGGACAGCTCTGACACTCTTGGTTGCATAGCAACAGTGGAAGTGTAATGGTTGATATTCTAATTTGTCAGAATACTTTACGCCATGGGCCTTGGAGGATATTCAGTTGCATGTGGAAAAATTAACTGTTAATAGGATTAGGTACTTCAATGTAACGCCGTATCTCTTTAGGGTTTGTAATAGTTTACCACCGATGCATAAAAATAAATAAACCCATAAATCTTAATGTTCGAATGCAGAAGCCTGGGCAATTGTAATAGGTCAATGTTTTCACTCATTCCTATCCCAGACGTGCTCCTGAAATGGCCGTTCCCATTTACCACCGCTAGTTCTCTGAAGTTTAAGTAGAGCTCGGCAGGGGAACTGAGTTGGATGGAAAGTTTTACGGTACTAGATAACTCTGTGTCTCGTTCTGTTGTGAGGTTGGAGTCAGTCTGCATAGAGCAGGTCGTCAAGTTGTTACAGGCGTGTGATGAAATGCAGTTGTTTTTGTCCTTTGCCTTGGGGTTGCAGTTTTGTTTAAATTATATTATTGTACCGGCATACTAAATCTTTAATCTTCATCAGATTTTAATCAGACCTAATCTTTAGTCTATAGTTAACCACCTCGTGAAGATGAATTGTTGGAATGAAAAGGATACACTCTTTTTTTTAAACAAGGTTTCCCAATTTACTTGTTCTTCCTGCTTTGTAAAATGCTTGTAAGGCTTGAAAAATTACTGGGCCAAATAGAAGACGTCCCCATGGCCAGGAAAATTCGGTGTCTTCCTGAGCATCTAGTGTTGTGGGACCCCATGTGGAAGCTCTTTAACCTTTGTCATTAAAGAAGTCTGCAAAAATACGCACAGTTCTAGGAATTGCTTATCTGCTGCTTCAGTGCAGGGGTGTGGTGAAGAGAGAGTGTGTGTTGGTGGAGTTGGGAGCTAGCATGTTTATGGGATGTTGCTGTACAACAGCCACTACTTTTCAAATTCCAGAGGGGTGGCTGTGTTAGTCTAGGTCAGCAAAACAAACAAGGAATCCTGTGGCACTTTTAAAGACTAATAAATGTATTTATTGCATGAGCTCTCGTGGGAGAAAATCCCACTACAAAGTGGGATTTTCTCCCACAAAATCTCATGCGATAAATAAATTTATTAGTCTTTAAAAGTGCCACAGGATTCCTTGTTTGTTTTACTTTTCAGATGTAATTTTGACACTGGACTGGTGGATTTTCTTGCCAGATCTCTAGAAAACCATTGAAGCAGTGGTGTTAAATTATGACAAATTCTTTGTGCCCAATATTAGCCTGTCAAATATTGAGTATATATAAAAATCATAGAATTTCTGATTCCTTGAGAATTTGACCTTCAACATGCTGTGTATATGTTTCGTGTCCATGTACAAAATTATCTGGATTATAATGTCTAATATTGATTTGTAAGGCCCTTCTGTTTTATTCAGCTATACTCGACATTTAAACTAATATTTTTGCTACTGATGCAAAAATACAATTACATTTCAGTATTAAATAACTCACAGACCCCTTCTGTGTCCCTCTTTTCCCTTCCCACCAGCTCTAGGGGTACATGAATAAAAAGAGATTCAAGCTTTAGTGGATTATCATGGAAAATTCATGGGTGTTTGTGTGTACATAGGATGGCTAGCAAAAGTGTGTCCTAGAAGATTTTAAAAATCTAGACTTTTCAAGAAGAAGTGAAGGGAAATTAACTCTGTTCCCATGGAACACCTGTGTGGCTGTTCTGAGATTCTCAAGGATCCTGCAATATCCACTTTTGCTCTGGCTCATGAAAATTTCTTCCTGACCACACACATACTTAGCAAGACAGATTCAGCCACGTACTCAACTGGTGCAAGACTGGTGGAATTTATCTTCAGGAAAATGAAAGCAAGGTGACCATGCAGTGACTAATGTAACTTTATCATATATGCCAGCTCCATTTTTCATCCGAACCTAAAGGGGAAACTTTCAGTGAACAGTGATATATGTAAACTATGAGCAAACAAACAAACTTGGTTTGTTATCAGACTCACAGATGTACAGAATTTTGGGGGAAGAGTCAACATGGCTTTTGTAAAGGAAATCATGCCTCACCAATCCATTAGAATTCTTTCAGAGGGTCAGAAACATTAGCACAAGTGTGATCCAGGGTTATAGTTCACTTAGACTTTCAGTGAGCCTTTGGGAAGGTCCATCCCTAAAGGCTCACAAGCAAAGAAAGCAGTCATTGGATAAGAGAGCTGGTAAAATGATGCATAATATCATTTGTGGGTACAATAAATATACATTGTTGCATCCAGTTTGGCATCATCCTTGTTCATTTGGGTCAGGATTTCTCTTCTAGAATTAATTTGTTGTTCTTCCTGATCTGAACCTCAGTTCCACTCCAATTCAGGTGTGCTGGAGAGACAGGCAGCTCTCCATTTTCACTAACTTTTCAGATGGGCAGAGAATATATCTACATCTCGCACTATAAAATACCTTCCTTTGGTTTATGCTAACTAGCTGATAAGATTGACACTGAATAGTAGATTTATTTCTCCATTTAGACTCTTGGGTGCTTGAATAGTGTTTTATATATTTCAGGATTTCCCCATCTTTTACAGTACCCCCAGCGGCGTTCCATACCATGCATGGTTTTTCTGAATACAATGCTGGCCAGAAAAACTTTTGCCACAGTATCAGCAGCCAGGCTGCTTTCCAAGGCCTCATGGAAATTTAATTCTGTATATATAATTCCAGTAATAAGAAGGCAGATTGAGTTACTTCTCTCTGGACTGAAGACAAAAAGCCCATTCCGTGTGTGTACTCAATTGCTCCCATTAATGTTGTGCTAGCAGATTTTTGTTGGTATTGAATGCTGTGGGAGTCACTTTGGCTGTTTCGTTGTGTGTTGGTCCCTTCTGCTGTCAGATATTTTTGCAACTAATTGTGCAGATTCTGACTCATGAAATCCGTCGCAATCAATATTTCATTTAGGCTACATCCTTATTCCACATCAGTGCAGCAAGGTGTTTTGCATATATTGTGCTTATTTAAAACACACAGTGGGTACAGAAGAAAATTTCTTTCTGTTTCAGATTGGCAAGAGGTAGTCTGCATCATTTTCAGGGACTGGATATTACGATGACTGTAAATCCTGGAGTAGTGCCAAAAAGAGCAGTTCTAGATGGAAGTAATAAAAGAGGCCCAATATTATTATAAGGTCAGATATTTCAAGAAACATCAGAATTGGAAACAAATGCAAGTCTTCCGATTGCCGTCTAGCTTTATTTCACTTGCAGTTTGAAATGGATCAGTGTCCTGAAAATATGTGGAGCTATAAACCAAAAGCGTGGCGAATTCCAGAATCTAAATGCTCCAACTCCACTGGTAGAGGGAGACTGTTAAATGATGTGGAGGAAAGAACCCCCAAACTATTCCTAAGTTGTTTCTTTGGAGGGACATTTCAGGGTGACCAGGGAGTAAGTGTGAACAATCAGGATGGGGTGGAGGGCTGATAGGGGCCTACATAAGAAAAAGCCCTGAATATAGGGGCTGTCTCTATAAAATCACATCTGATCACACTAACTTTTCTTTACCAGCAAACTTTTATAAGCACTGATTTTGGATTGTCAGTCAGGAAATCCTGAATCCCAGTTCATGTCTCTTACTGCATGGAAGAGAAGTTAGACCCTTCTTTTGTGGTTTTCTTTTTCATTTCACTTTTTGCTCCATCATGAGTTATGCTGTCTGTGTTGGGAGTGGCTGCACCTGCCCTCTCTCTACATGCGTTATCGGCAGTCCCTTAGTTCTCCTTTCTGAACTGTGGTCTGGGCTCCTTTCATACAAGTATATATAGGAAGGAAAGTGAACCATAGCTTTGTTGCTTCAGTTGCTTGGCTGGTAACTGCTAAGGTACCCTTCAGTAAGGGGCTTTCTGATGACAGCTTCTAATGTCAGTAGCCACATTGCTGACAGCCGCAAAAGTTGTGAGCGGATTTGCAGGAAATCCTTTTGCTCAGTGGTGTTTACATACAGAAAGTAATAGAATTGTTATTTTTATCATGTGGAGCAAGCTTTTACATTCTGTCCCATGCAGAGAGGAGATATATGCACCATTTGGTAGTGGGGGTAAAGAAGTTACACTTTCAGTTAGTCTCATTGCGTCTACACTTAGAAATTAAGTCGACTTAATTTACTCCGCATCTACACTGGGCTTTCCTTAATTCGACTTAAGCTGCTCCTTAAGTCGAATTAAGGAAAAGTTAGTTCAGACTAATAACACCTTGTTTTAATTTGAACTAGCGCTTAAGTCGACTTTATTAAGTCGACTTAGGCCAGTGGAGATGCGGAGTAGTGCCTAGTTGGACCTTTTTAAGTTGACTTTGACTCAGCCTGTAGAGATGGTGCATTGAAATAGCTGAAACCTCAGAGCAACTGTGCAACCTTTTTCAACTTGCGTCATGATGTAAACTTAACAGTATCTTCTGATTACTTTGTTCAGCGTTAGCACAGACCACGTCACCGGTCAAGATGTATGAAGTTGAGACATTGATACTTGTGAGCATGAAGTCAGGGGGTCTTGGGGTCAGATTCCCACAGTCTGTCACAAGAATGGAGGAATCCCCCTAGTACATGGCAAAGGTTTCCCATATTGTTGTACCAAATGGGTTGCCTGTACGTGGCGCCACACATCTTTTGTTGATGCAGTCGGATTCTGTGAAGAGACAAGCCACTGGCAAGGGCAGCTGAACGCGAATATACTTTTCAAAAGTTGCTATGTTGGCAGCAGTGCGAGTGGAAGAACTTTTTGCTGGTACGGGTTTTCAGTACAGACAAGTCCTAACAGGAAGAAAATCATGCAGGTGTCCTCTTCGTACAGAAGGGTTACACGCCGAACCAAATGGCATGGATCTGAACACTGCCCTAACACGGGAGAACGTCAGAGGTTGCTTGATGTTTGGGATAATGATTGCAAGAAGGAGCCAGCATGTCTGTACATGATACATCATTTCTAGCTTCTCTGGATGAATCGGTCCCACTGGGAATCAGCAGGTGTACTGTACTTCGGAGTAGGATGTTGTTATAGCCGTGAATTTACATCTGTCTGCTGCAAATTCAGGATATCAGCAACATCAAATATGATCCATTTCTTCCCTCCGAGAGAGAAGATTCCTTAGATTGATACCTTCGGACTTGTCACTTATATCTACCGGTAATGCAACCTGCTGGCTTCACTAGCTGGTTATTTGAAAATGAAAGATGAGAGAGACAATACAAAAAGGCAAGAATATTCAGAGCTATATCTCCTCCTCCTCTAATTCATTCCACTGTATTTAGGCTTTAACCTGGTTTTCTTTTTATCAAAGGCCTTTAATATCTGGTTTTATGCTATGTTTCTACGCTTAATTCTGATTGGGGAATTCTCCATTTTACATCCCCATTATGTTGTGCGCAACGAAGCAAAGGGACAAAGCTGGAGCTGAAAATCCAGCCAGTGTATTTATCAAACACACAGTTGCTGAATAAGGACTTGTGTCCACCATCTAATTAAACGAATGATAGATACGTTTGGGGTTTAGATTCTGATTCCTGCCTCCACCTTGGAGAAAATATTTGTTCGTGTGTCTTTTGTTTGTTTTTAGCATCCTAGCAAAGGAGACGGGAACCAGTGTAGGAAGCTTCAGTTATGAATGTATCTGCTTTTTCTATAGTCAATATTAAGTTTCATTCCATTTGTTTTTTTACAGCATTACAAGTATCATAGACCGAGCAAATTGAGGAAATGTAAAAACAAAGCAAATCTTTCAGTGTCCTAAATCAGTGTTTTCATTACAGCAGACAAATAACTGGGGTATCTGGTAGTTTTATACAAATGTTTATAGGAGTTCTGAGAAATGCTTACTGAAAATGAATGTAAGATTTTTTTTTTTTATGCTCCTGTTTTTCATTCAAAGCATCTCACTAGACTAGCTTTAAGGTGGATACGTGTAACAAGCCTATCAAATATTAAAAGAACCCTTTTCTGTCATTTAGTATAACATTCAGTTTATAGTATATAGCTTATATGACCTTGGGCAAGTCACTCCACTGCCCCATGCCTTAGTTTTTCCCATCCATAAAATGGGGATAATTACACTTTGGGCACAGTATTAAAAAAAGACTGCCAGAGTTGACAATCAGTACCAGATGTGGGGGCGTAGCAGCTGTGTTACGAGCACCTCTCCAGTATGAGCTGGATAAAGATCTCCTAACCCATTTGATATGTGTGAACAAAAAGCCTGATGATGGTTACAATTTTCAGTTACCGGAAGTCTGGGTAGGATTTAAACCAGCAAGTAAAAGTGAAAGACCCATCTTGCCATTATCAGTCCACGGAAACAACTGAACTCTGTCACTTGGACAGTTAGCTGCTGAACACAACCAACAAGCACACTCTTTACTTTTTGAGCATGCTCAGCAAATATCATTCTAAAAATAATATAATGCATTGGCTAGAGGCAGGAAAAATAGTTTTATAGGTGACAAACTTTTACGAAGACGAATGGCACATTGGTTTGGTTCAAGAGTAGGCGGGGTTGTCTAGTCACAACTGTCCCCGCAGAAAATTTTAAAATGTACTCTGTGTAAGTGCTGAGCCGGAAGGGGAAAGGACTTTTATCACTGCTTGTAGAACAGTCAGGAACACAGTAGGCATGAAGAGGAAACCAGCTGTGAGTGTCTGGATCTCTCACATTAAAAGAATGTGGTTTGCACTACAGGAATCAATATGGAAGAACTAACCAATGACAGTAATGAAAATTCTGTAAAAATCAGTGCATCCCAAGATGCACTTGCATGCTAGCTGTCGGCTCAGTGCTGTGCAGAGAAAATGCCTTGTGCCCTTCGTGTGGGGGACGATTGTCATGGAGGGTCTTGGAAGCTTTGCTATTTAATCTACCGAATGGACTGGCAGTACCATTCATTGTCAACACTGCCTGGCAATTACCTTTACAAGACTCTGTTTTCACTCACTTTTTTCTTTGCCAAAGTTTAATCTTTCAGGTTGAAGTTGTCCATGCCTGTTGTCTGCCTCAGGGATGTTGTGAAAATAAATCCATCCCTGTTTGTAAGGTACTCAGATGCTCTAGTGCTGAGCCCCATAAAAAGCCCATAAGGAAGCGAATAATTCTCGAATCAGAGTCGAATTTGAATAGTGTGCAAAAACGAAGGGCTAGCGTCACACATGGAACGATGAGAATATTGAGTTGCTCATTAAGTGAGCGCCATCCATCCAGTGCACTGAATTTGGAGAGAAAAATAGTATGAGGTCATGGAGACTGAATTAACTTCTGCTCCGAGGGATGGCCCCTGCACATCAAGCTGGAGTCATGTCACTGAGGCGGCTGCTCACTATGTTCTTATCAGTTGTGTTGCCAGACGGAACGTAGGGCTTCAGAGCTGTCCCTCGGATACCTTTCAGTGTTAGCTGTGAAATTAAGAAAAGACAGCTGTTTCATAGCTGTAACACTGAGCCTACTCCATGCTGGAACCTGCCAAACGTAACGTATCAGTGTGTGTCCGTTCTCCTCCTTTGTAGCTTAGTGAACACCACAGAGCAATGTTAACAAGACGTCTGTTGGGAAAATATTTACATTCTGTGTGCGTGCGTACATTCACAGCAGAGCTGCGTCTACGGTGGGATGGTCATTCCCATGACTCCTGTCTGAGTTTTGCTTGAGTAGTGCTGGATCTCTTATGAATCACTGACTTGGTAGGATGTTGCTGAATAATTTCTTGCCCTGTGGAGCACCCATATCACTTTCCTCCGAAGACACCTGCTCCCCTCACTTTAACAAGGTAAAACAGTCACTTTAGGGCACTTTCTGCACGATGGAAGGAGGACCAAGATGAGTCTCTTGTTCCTAATTTCTGTGATCAAATGTTGTAGGAACAATAAACGGAAAATATGACTAAGAAACCTCACTTTCATAGCTTCAAATTGAAATTAACCACATGCAACATTCTCTTCGAAAGCACTTGGAGATTAGAGAGAATGTCACAATGCAGATGTAAAATGTCAGTGTGTAATGACTTCAGACGCCATGAGTTGGTGAAGAAATGAAAAGGAGAAAAAGTGATTGGAGTGGCTTGCTGAGGCTGTCTTGAAAATGTCATTTCACATATTAAATACTGTTGCTGTGGTTCGCACTGTTATGAATGACACTTGAAAAGAAAACGGCAGTTAGTTTTTAATGACCTATGGAACAAGGGTATAAAGGCTGAAGAAAACTCACCACTGTGTGATACTGTGTACTGTGCATTTTCTCTCCCTCAGAGGATTGTTCGCTGTAAGTGTTCTTCTGGAATTGTAACGAAAAAGTGAAAAGCTAATAAAACAGCAGCCCAGTGTTTAAAAGGCATACTGACAAGTAAATTACACTCCAAAGATAACCCATTAGAATAGTTATAATCATATAGGGAAAAGGCTATGGCTTCAGAACATATTCCAAAAAATGTAATCTGTAAACACAATAGGCTCTTGGGGGACCTACACAGCAAGCTTTCGGCTTTGCCACAGCTCTTAATTAACAAACATAATTTTCTAAGCTATGCACATTCCTACTGACCTAATCATGGTGCTCCTGCAGAAACAAGGAGGTAGATCAAATGGCACACGAAATGATTCTGCTGCATTATAAACAAAAGTGAGGAAGGAATGAGCAGGAGAGCATTATTTGTCAGCTGTGCAATTATCAGGCAAGATATTTTTATTTTGAGGAGCTTCCATAATACTTCCCGACGGCCAAAATACTTCCATAGGAGAAGCTAGCAGTGTGGACAAATGACACAATTTGTTATTCCCTCGGCAGAGTTGTGTGTGTTTTACATGATGCCCTCGAAAAATGATCTGTGGCCTAACGTTAAAACAGAAGAGGTATTAACTGTAACCATCTATCCTCAAAGTAATCAAACAAAATCATTTCCTGCTTCGGGCCCCCAGTGATCTGCCCATGAAAGTGAAGCATCTCTTTCACAAAGCCCCTATTAGTTTTGTGTATTTATAGATTAAAGACATTTGATTACAGTAGTTAAACTGTTTCTGTGCATATTCCAAACTGGAATAAGGTTAAACTTTTACTATATTGTGTTGCAGGATCAACTGAGGCAGTGTTTTACCAGACAACCGCCAGAGGCCAAGGACACAGACACACTTGTGCAAGAGGCTGACAGTCAGTATGGTACTTGGAAAGAGCAGCATCATAGTGGGGACAGGTAAGGCTGTGAGGAAAGCTGACTGGCTTTTCCCTCGGGGTTTGACTGGGTACTGTGTGTTGTATGTTTTCTCTAACTTACCGTGCAGTGGACTCTCTCTGGGGTATGTCTGCACCAGAGCTGGAAGGTGTCATTTCTGGCTCAGGAAGACATATCGTCCCAGTTCTGTTTGAGCTGGGATACTAAAAATAGAAGCATAGCTGCAGCAGGGGAGACTAGCTGTCTGAGAGCCTCCCCGTGGTCTCAGATGGGATCGTACTTGGTGGCTGAACCATCCTGTCACTTGTCACTGCAGTGTGTGCTTCTGCGTTTAGAAGTGACAGCTAGCAGGGCTGGAAATTACACCTTGCAGCTCCCATGTAGATGTGCGCTGAGCTATTTGGAGAAATCCAATTATTTCTTTTTCTTTAAAGTGCTGTGGACAGTAACTGTAAAAATAGCATCATGGAGTTCCATGTTTGCATCTGGAGAACCCATCTAATCACATGTGCTTGTTTTATAAGTGGGAAAACCTCTTTTCAGAAATTATCCCAGCCAGCTGCCGCTGGGGTCAGAAATTCGAGCCGTGTTCCTTCGTGCTCATGTATGATCACCAGTTATATAAGTAATGCATAGTAAAGACTCTGCAATTGGAACTAAATTAACAATTCTCTTGGTGCATAAGCCAGGCTAGAATTTAACTTAAACTTTTGGTGCATACAGAAGGAAAAAGCAGTAAAAATATGGCCTCATTTAGTAGATCAAGCAGTGATGATTGAATTCATGTAGGGAGCAGATCTGTTAAGAGAGATAGTGCCAGTTTTATGTACTTGATTTTCAGACTAGGACCAGACTTCAGTGTTGCAAATTAGACAAGTGATTATCTACTTATGTGGTGCACATCCTTCTGTCAGTGTTTTTGGGGAGATGCCATATACCTTGAAATATAGCCATGGAGTTTAAATGCCAGAAGGGCAACCATTAGATCAATAATCTGACCACCTCTGTCACAGGCCATTAAACTTGGCCTGGATACACCTATGCTGAGCCAATTTATGAAAACATTTCAGTCTTCAGGAGACAAAACTGTGCGCCACCTGCAGAGAAAAGGAAAGACTGAGGTGTCCCTAATGCTCATGGCCCCCACAATGGTAGGGAATTGATCAGTGAAATATACCCAGATAGTGCTTGCCAGCGATCCATGCCCCTTGCTGCAGAGAAAGGTGAAAGACCTCCAAATTTGACCAGCAGGAAAATCCCTTTCCACCTCCAGAGATGACACACAAGATGGGGGAATGATGAAGAGGACAGGTCACTGATTCAAAGCAAATTGGTAAACTGGGCACAAACCAACAGTATTTGTTTTCATACGGCTAACTGTAAATGTCCATATCTAGGACAAAGAATGTAGGCCATACTTACATGGTGGGGTACTCTACCCTAGGACGCAGTGACGTTTAAAAAGGTCATTAGCTAATCAGCTGAACGAAGCTCCCAGTGTGACTCTGGCCAAAAGAGCTAATGTGATGTAGGACGTGTAAGTGGGGGAATCTTCTATATTTGGCTCTGGTATGATTGCTGCTGGAACATTGTCTCCATTTCTGGGGTCCACAGTTCAAGATGAATTTTGATAAATAGGACAGAGATTAGAGAAGAGCTATGAGAATGATGAAAGGATTAGACAATATGCCTTACCCTAGATTCAAAGCGCTCAAACTATTTAGCCTGAGGAAGAGAAGGGTAAGGGGTGACTTGATTGCAGTCTGTGTCTGTAGGGGGAACAAATATTTAATAATGGGTTCTTCAGTCTCGCAGAGAAAGTTGTAACAATCTAATGACTGGAAGTTGAAGCTAGACAAATTCACACTGGCAATAAGGCACAGGTTTCTAACAGTGAGGGTAATTTACCATTGGCTCAGTTTACTCAGAACTGTGTTTGAATTCTCCATCACTGATCATTTAAAAAGCAAGATGGGATGTTTTTCAAAAAGAGCAGCTCTAAGAATTATTTTCTGGAAGTTCTGTGGCCGTTGTTGGACAATAGGTCAGATAGATGGTCACAACGATCTCTTTGGCCTTGGAATCTATGAACCTATGAGATTTGGTGATTAGTTTGACCTTGAGCATGAAAGCAAGACATCGAAGAAAGAGGATTCTGTGACCCACCCTCAGAGCATCGACCTACCCCATCTCCGATGCTTCACAGGCAGCAAAGAAACAACCACATCCAGAATACGTCTGGCCAGCTGGGAATTAAGAGGGTAGCTTGGCTGATCCTTCCTGATCCGGCAGACAGCGGGCTGAAGATCTGAAGCATGAGATTTGATTATCATTGTTGTGAGGCAAACCTTCAAGTGTTGTTATCATTTTGAGGGCAATGTAGGCACTTGGGTTCTCCCCGAGGCCCATGAAAGAAGGGGATGAACAGGGGGATTCACAGATTCCAAGGCCAGGGGGAAGCACCGGAACCACTCAGTTATGCCTTGTCAACAAGACTCATGCGCCATGCCACTATGGTGTCTTATCCGTGTCCAAGTGCTTGTACACCGTGATTGTCACCTCTTCGGTAAACTACATACGTTGAGCTGACATGGTATGGCTGCTTTCCAGCCCCTGGATTATTTCTGTGGTCCTCCTTTTGACTCTCCAACATGTCCACAGCCTTTCTGAACTGGACACCATGTCCTAGAAGCAGTCTTTCTACCACCGTGTACAGAGGCAAGATCACTCTTCTGCGTGGTTCCTTTTCAGACATCCAAGGTTCATTTCACCACTCTGCCCAGCATTGCGCTGTGGTGTGTCAAGGCAATTTTCT
>ML685954.1:6889269-6958513 GCA_007922175.1 Pelusios castaneus
CACCACTCTGCCCAGCATTGCGCTGTGGTGTGTCAAGGCAATTTTCTCGGATGACCTTAAGTCCTTTTCTGAGTCACTGCTTCCCCAAACAGTCTCTCATCCTTTATGTAACCCTTGCAGTCTTGGTTTCCAGAGGTATTATCTTCCATTTGGCTGTAGCAAAACGCATGTTTTTAGATAGTGACCATTTAACAAGACTATTTAAATGACTCTCACACAAGGACTTGCATAGTAGCTATTTGACCTGCCGCCTTTGGTGTAAATTCTGGTCGCTATCCATACCAATTAGTGTTTCAATAAACATTCTGTAGCCTAAAAAGATGGGAGCTTATAACAGCCCTTCAAATCCCAAACATTCTACAGTAGTAAATGCAGCGTGTCAGGAACTGATGTTGTGGTGTTCTGCGGTGTTAAGGTGCACCCAGCCGCGGCGTATCGTGAAGTACTGTAGCATGGTTAGAACTCAGGGCTCAACAAAAACCGGTCGCTTGGTGACCAAATATAAAACTGCTGGTGCCTAGCTGGACGCTAATATCGTTGAGCCCTGTTATAACTGAGGTGCCCACCAACAAAGTGGGTGAGTTTATCAGCAGCCAACTTCCATTATTAATAGAGTTTAAAAGAATAATCCCAGGGGAGCGTGGTATGAAAATCTGAAGCTGGTTTACCCACCTATTTGTGTGTAGGCATTGTCTTGGTCTCAGATAAGTCTGTCAGTTTTGGGGTAATATCTTACATGCTAAACACTATATAGAAATGACAGCTTTAACTCTAAGTCTTCCTGCAGCTCTAACATCCCTTCTGCGCAGAATACGTTTTGCATTTGCGAGCTGTCCAATGTAAATATTTTATGCTCGCTAAGGCTGGGTAGCTTTATGGTTGAGAAGGCCTGATAGGCTGACAAAATGATATGCCAACATCTAAATCTCTTCAGTAAGTTAAACTTTAATTAAGTATTTTACAGCCGCCTTCTCTGTGAAATCAGTTTCCAACAACAAAGGCGTCTTCCTTTCAGATTCAAAGGCAAGAGCATTTGAACATTTATTTCAAGGTTGGATTGTCTCTGTTTAACCCATGAGAGAAGAGGAGGCCACCTTAAAAATGCTAATTTATTTAGGCATTGAACAGTGACGCTTGAATGCTGGGGTGTTTTCCCCTGCAGCAGATGTTGACCTCACACCCTGAAGGAGAGCCAGAAGGGAAGGGAAATGCCTTCATGGGATTGTAGGCACTCCAGGCATTTTGCTACCCTCCAGGGCCCTGATTCCATCATTCATTGCAGGGGGGACAATTGATACCTGAACTTGGGACTCTGCAGATAAATGGAGGAGTTGAATTTTCAAATACTGAATCTCCTTAGAAGATAGAAAGTTACATATGTATTCTGTTCATAATTCAGTTCGTATTTGTGTGCCGTGTAGCTAGAGGGAGGCATGTGGCTGGGAAGGAATGGTGGAAACTTTTGCTGCTTATCTTTTAAGACAAACATGCAGTACTATGGAGCCTGAGAGTTAAAAATATTCTAACCGTTCAGTGTAATTAAGAAATGAGGTTTCCTAGTCTTGTGGTGGTAAACTGCTTCCCTCTTAATAATAAAGCTTGTGTATCTTAACTATGAGCCTTCTCCGCTCTTAAATGCAAAGTGTTTCAGCTTTAAACGGTTAGCCTGCCTCACTGTTTGCCATTTTAGTTTGCCAAGATAGTCAAGACCAAAGCAGATTGTGAAGAACTTCAAAAAGATCTCACAAAACTAAGTGATTGGGCATCCAAATGGCAAATGAAATTTAATGTGGATAAGTGTAAAGTAATGCACATTGGAAAAAATAACCCCAACTATACCTATAATATGACGGGGGCTAATTTGGCTACAACGAGTCAAGAAAAAGATCTTGGAGTCATTGTGGATAGTTCTCTGAAGATGTCCGTACAGTGTGCGGAGGCGGTCAAAAAAGCAAACAGGATGTTAGGGATCATTAAAAAGGGGATAGAAAATAAGACTGCAAATGTATTATTGCCCTTATATAAATCCATGGTACGCCCACATCTCGAATACTGTGTACAGATGTGGTCTCCTCATCTCAAAAAAGATATTCTAGCACTAGAAAAGGTTCAGAAAAGGGCAACTAAAATGATTAGGGGTTTGGAGAGTGCCTCGTATGAGGAACGATTGAAAAGGCTGGGCCTCTTCAGCTTGGAAAAGAGGAGACTGAGGGGGGACATGATAGAAGTATATAAAATTATGACTGATGTGGAAAAAGTGGACAAGGAAAAGTTGTTTAAATACTCCCATAATACAAGAACCAGGGGTCACCAAATGAAACTGATAGGTAGCAGGTTCAAAACAAATAAAAGGAAGTTCTTCTTCACACAACGCACAGTCAACTTGTGGAACTCCTTACCTGAGGAGGTTGTGAAGGCTGGGACTATAACAATATTTAAAAGGGAACTGGATAAGTTCATGGTGGCTAAGTCCATAAATGGCTATTAGCCAGAAAGGGGTTAAGAATGGTGTCCCTAGCCTCTGTTTATCAGAGGATGGAGACGGATGGCAGGAGAGTGATCACTTGATCATTGCCTGTTAGGTTCACTCCCTCTGGGGCACCTGGGCACTGGCCACTGTCGGTAGACAGATACTGGGCTAGATGGACCTCTGGTCTGACCCAGTACGGCCTTTCTTATGTTCTTATGTTCTTATGTTCATTTTCTCTCAAACCACTCTCAGCTAGTTGATTTGACTGTTGGCCTGTTCACAGCCATCCTTGCATGTCTGTCTTCCTCCTGAAGGCAGGCTCTCTTGGGGCTTGTTCTGTCAATTTTTCTTGCTTGTGTTTTATTTCAGATGTACTTTGCACACCCTATCAAACATTCAAACTGTATTTGTATAAAACCTAACTTTACGCCTTCCCGTGTTGTGCAAAATCGTATGGTGCGTCATGTGAGTCATGAGCTAACTTGCTCTTTTCTTTGGGATTTAGAATTCTTGGCCAGCTCCTGGCCCCTACTTCTGCCTCTTTCAGACCTCCTTCTGCAGACAGGGAGGGAATGCCGCAGGGAACTGTGTCATGGAAGGGCTGCAGAGTGCTGCTGGGAGCAGAATTGCAGAGCGGCCCTGATAGCTGTGGGGACAGAGCTGCAGCAGTGTTCGCTGGGGGCTGGCCTCTAGGGCCTGGGAGATGGATAGACTTTTCTCAGTCTCTGTGCGTCCCCCACCCTCCTGCCATCCGTGCTGTACCTCCGGCTGTGCTTAGATACCCTGTGTGCCCACAAAGTTATTCCTGAGGAAAAAGGAGATTCTTAAACCGTATCACTTGTGAGGCTGCGGGGTGGAGAATTATGGAGTGCTTGTTAAAGGCCACCACATTTCATTGGGGCTGATGAATGGAGCTAAAGACTTGCCCTACTTCCTCCTGAAGGTAGAAGGTCTCAGTATTTGATCTGTGAGATAGAGGGCCGTGTGACTCCGGGTCTTGCTTAGTTCAGTAACTTGCTGGGTGTTGTGTTGAAGGCTTGTGTATTTCTGAGGTGGGTAAGCTTTCAAGACTTGAGGGTTTGCACTAAGGCGTAGGGATGGGGTATCTGAATAGCACTGCATTGCACACCAAAGGTACGTCCACACTGGAGCCTTAGGTCGACTTCAGGAGGAGCAGACTTTCTTTGTGAAAAGCATATATTGAGCCCTGATGGTATTTTAAGAATTCTGTGATGTACAGAAGATGCAAACATGCCAGTTTTTAGCCCACAGAAGTTGCAGGATATTCTAAATGATCTGGTAGACCAGATGCACTGAGAGGCTCAGCAGGTTGGGTTGGGGAATGGCTCAATTTTTAATTTCCGATGTGGCTCCTTTACCTAGTCTGTCGGGAAGGAAAGAATCCACTTGGCATAATAGATTCCTGTGTTCCAGTACTCTTTGTCATTTTCTGATTGATTAGCGATGCCACAATGTTTAGAATGTAATGATGATGTAACTGTGGAGGAACTCTAACAGGGAATCTCTTCAAAAGTTTGTGGTGAGGAAGCCACCAATTTGTATCAATCTAGAGAGAGCAGCTACTGTCGACTGAAAATATTTTCTCCTTTAAAGGCTGCACATAGCTAGATCAGTTTCAGTCCAAGGGTGTGGTAAGGGAGAGCCTTTCCAAAGACTTACAAATCAGAAAGAAGAACAAGGAGTTCTGTGGCACTTTTAAGGACAGACAAATGTGTTTGTCGCATGTTAGTCTTTAAAAGTCCCGCAGGACTCCTTTGTTTTGCTGAACTAGAGTAACACGGCTTCCCCTCTGGAACAAATCAGAAAGGATTTTTAAAGGTCTAGCTTAAACTCCACAAAGGGTACTATGTCCCAAAATTCTCTAAGCACTTTTCTGCGTTCTTCCACACCCTAAATTAATCTAGAAGACCTAACATTGCAGGTACCGTCCATCTTTCCCAATAAGGAACACTAGACCAAGGTCCCTCTGGAGCTCATTAGCACCAATTCTTAATTGGCTGGGAGGAGGACCACTGTTGAGGGAAACAAGAAACATTTCTTCTGGTTATCTGCAGGAAATTGCCTGTGCAGCATTACCACTCCTTGCCAACTGGGACATTAACACATTTGCTATTGTTTGATTAAAAAATGATTTTTTCCAATAATATGTTCTTGAGCGTTTTCTTTCACGATTATCACTGTCAATCACACTGAGTACTGAGTGCTGCTCTTCAAAAATGTGCTCACGTCGAAATATGTTTAATATACACGTGCACACACATTTTAAGATTTGTGTTTCTTAAAATAGTTTAGCTAGAAACTTCTCAAAAGCAGGTACATAATCATAAAGGACTCTCAGCAGAAATGAGCTGAGCCATGAGCGCTTCATTAAAAATCCAGCACACAGGTCTTACCAGGCCATGAAACTGCTTTATTTCCACTTCTCTCCTCTCCCTCCCCATCAAATGCTGCACCAAGCTTGCTTCCCACCATGGCTATGCAGGATAACTGACCAATGTAAGTCAGCTTGTCTGGATGCAAATGATAGCTGAGTTGGGAGCAGCTTTCCAGGACAGAATGATGGATGTTAATGATCACCTCCTGGTCTTCAAAACCTCAATATTTGTTGTTAAAGCATATTTTGTTTAAAAAAACAGCCTTTCAAGAGTTTCCTATTTTAATTCTAGGTTGTGATGCCATCTGCTGCTCAACATGAGTAACTCCGTACCATATGTTTTAAAAAATGGCTTGATGGGGTGGAGGGTGGTTCATCAGGCCGGTGTTCCTTTCATTCTCCTGAGTGGCTAAGCTCCTGAGGGCAGCCTATGCAGGGATTGACCTTCAATATTTCTCTGCTTAGTCGAACCTTAAGTAACAAACACAAGGTCAAATAGGAAAGACAAAACATAAATCGTAACCTCTTACTGTGAAGATTTGCAAAGTGCCCTTAGAGAGCAGCACTCCAGGGGTTGTCGTGCTGAGCTGGGACGTGGGCGAATGGATCTGTGGTTTGTGGCTCCATTTGTCATTCTCCTCCCCTGCCACTGGGGCTGGAACAAATTTGGAGCTGCCGTCGTGGCCATGATAGTTGCTCTGGGACCCATGGAAGAGGACTCCTCACTCCCTGAAACTCATGCCACACAGTAGTACCGGGACTTAGAGTCTCTCCCTCTCATGGACTGCGGCATACGTCATCCTGTGCGAGTGAGACATCATGGTTACATTCTAAGCATGTACGATAGAAAATATACTTGCATGTATGTTCACTTATCATGCATCCTGCGACCTCAGACTTCATTCTCTTGTGTTGCAGCTTTGTGCCAGAGTCTCCTTCCTCAGAAAGCAATGTTATTTCAACAAGAAAGCAGGCACCAAATAGCCGGCTGTCTTCTCTCTCTTCTCAAACGGAACCTGCCTCCATGATGGATCAGCACGATTCCTCAAAAGGCCAAAGGAGTGCAAGTTTGGACCGTTCCAGCACTGATATGGATTCAACTAATGGTATTGAGGTACTCCCTCCAGCAGATACCTACCTTGAGGAGAAAACCACTGACTTTTCCTTCATTGACGTAAGTCACCATAGAGAAAGAGCTTTGTTTTTCAGTGTTACCCGTGGCGTTAGCGAAATGCTATGCCATGTCAGCACCCCAATTTATGTTCAAACTTGTGCTACGCTGCTTTATCCATTAGGCATCCTCGTTGACCTTGTGTGCGAAAAGTTCAAGATAAATTGCAGTGAAAGTTTTCTGACGTCCTTTCTTATTAGGTCTCTGTGATTTTCATTAAAAGAGTCCAAAGGGGCGATGGTCATGAGTAAGCCCGGCTGTTGGTTTGTTAAAGCAGCCCTTCGATTGGCCATTTTTCACTCTGCTCTTCGGTGAGGTGCCTTGAAAAGTTTAATGGTTCTAGGAAATGGAAACCATACATTTCAGAGACAGCATAGTGAAGTAATACAGATTACTACTGCTCACCATGCTGTGAGAAACGCAGATTTAAGCTACATGTGTTGGGGTTTAACACGACTTTTCTAATTTACAGTAGAACCATCTTTCTGCAGGCTTTTAAAAATCGTATTATTAAACTGATTTTAGTTTAAGGAGGATCTTTGAGAATTGAGAATCATCTGAGTCACGCAGGAATGCTGGTAATGTAGCTCCTAGTCACGCACAAGGTACTCAGCTTTAGTGCTACATCAGTGCACACCTCCTGATACTGAGGATTTTTCCTTTCCAGTGGAGTCTCTGGAAAGTAAGAATTCATCTTGAACAAGGGCTGTTTTTCTTTTCTTATTTGTCAGCTTGTGGCAGATCCTGGAGGTTTCCGGTCCCTCCACCCCACACACACGCACACACTACCTCCTTTGTTGAGTCAAAGAATTTCCAGCTTGGGGGACGATGCAGTGGAGTGTTGTCAAACCCTCCCCAGTGCATCTATTTACATATTAGTGTAGCTGACCTGAATAACAGTCTAGCTGGACAGCAGACTGCACTGTAAAATGTATGAAGGAGGCAAGCGCTTTCTCTTCCTGGAACTCAGCGTAGCCGTCCAGATCCTGCGCTGCAATGCAGCTGTTTCACATCTTACTGCTCCTGGATTCTGGATGTAGGGTGCCTTAGACTGGCTGCTAATAGGACCATAGATTGTAGCTGCAAGTGCCATTTCAAAGCAGTGATGATTGCAGGCACAGGCCCCAGTACTGTTTTAATGAATGGTTAGTTTCTGAACTGAGGCTTTTAAAAATGTTTGTTTTAAAATAGAAGCATTCAGGGGAGGATGGCGGGCCCAGCAATGGACAATTGCAGTGATCTTTACTCTACAGCGATCCACTCGCTTTTCCTTCGTGCATGGAGCTGGCATCGTTTTCAATAATTAATCATCTCCTTTTTGCCAAAGGCTGTGACGTTTAACTTTGTCTTTTTTGTTGTTGGCAAATGGCTTGACATTCTGGAAGATAGGGACTGATCTGCTGGGAAATTAGAGCAGATTGTCAGAGAGCGAGAGTGTTTTTTAATCACTTCATGGTTTTGTAAATCCCTGCCTTCTGATCGTCTAGTAAGAGCACTCACATTTTCCTAGTTCAGTTGTTTAAATAACTGCTGTGACTGAAGAGTGGACACACAGAACCAGGCAGAGTTCAGAGAACTGTCCAAATGGGAAACCACCCCTGTTATTGTCCAGCATCCCAGCAGTCTAATACGTTGGGTTTCATTGAAATCCCAAACAAGGGTGATGGTAATAAAAGCAAAAATAGTCTTAATTGAACTGAAGCAGGGTTATGCTTAAAAATAAGACCTGAAGTTGGTATGGGGTGAGCTCTTCTGTTTTCAGGCCCACTGAGATTCCCATGTTTGATGGTAATGTTTTTCTTTTTAAAAGCAAACCTCTGTCCTGGACTCCAGTGCTCTGAAAACCCGTGTGCAGCTCAGCAAAAGGATTCGCCACCGGGCACCTAGCTCCCAGTCACTCAGGCGGAGCAGACGGGTTGAGTCTGATGACACGCTTTTTGTGATGGAGGAGACTGACAGCACTTGGATGTTCAAAGACTCCACAGGTATCCCTCTCAGTCCTACGAAATAACGCCTCCCGGTTCAGCTGGGTCGGAGATAGCTTTTGTCCTCTGTAGAATCTAGTTTCCTCTGGAGGTACTCCATGTTAGGTGTGTGCATGTCTTCCCTCAGAGACTTTGTCAGCAGCATGTGCCGCCCAATCCATGCTTGTGTCTCTGTGCTCCAGGCTGAGCAGATACAGGAAGGGATGCACTGACCACCACCAATCCTTTTCCTTCTCAACTGCCAGTGTGGCTAGAGATGTCCATTGTCTTAGCATATCCACCTTGTTTTTCTCCACTGTTGTAAACGTAACCAGAACATGCACACTTTTATGCTTTCATGTATAAATTGGGCAATTCAAACGCAATAATGAATTAATTTAAGGATACAGTTCTGCCGCTTTAGAGCCCTAATAAGCAGTCTCTCTATCATTAGATATTTAAGATGTTCCCATCACCACCGAATGAGTACTAAATCACGTCAGCTGACTTCCACTGACTCTTCATGATTCTCCGGTCTTGCATTGTGACTCTGTGTATACTGTTACATAGGAAGAGTGAGATGGGGTCAAGGAATGGGCGAAACATTTGCTGATCAACTTGCTTTGTTTCTGTCTAAATGTGTCTGGCATGAAATAACATCTGGTCATTGTCATTTTTTTTGTTAGAAGAGAAACCTACAAAACAGGAAGAGTCTGATGAGGAAGAAAATATACATCAAATTGAGAGATCCTCAGCTGCACAGCCTCATAGGCTTCCTGTTTTTCCAGGCATGGACCACTCTGTTCTCAAGGTAAGGGTAGGCAGATCATTCTTGATCAGATCATGGGTCAAGAATTTCCAAGCGGAAATGCTGGATTACTTCAGCATCCCATGATAGACAGTGGCCACCGTCTGATCTTCTCTGCAGAAGATGCAAGAATCCAAAAAGATGCAGTAACCTGTTCAGAGGAGATACGTTGGTGAGCTTTAGATGGCCTAAGAAACGTACAGAAATGTTTTAAATCGCTTTTTCACTCATTGACCCCATATTATTGATAGAAACATTGGCAGTGTTTAAAAGGAGATTTAACTTCACAATAGTTCTTTTTTCAAAACAGATCAGATTTATGGTAAATTCCATTTGAGTGATCTGTCTTCCAAGAAAATCTAAAAGCTGCTTTTTTTTTTTTTTTAAACAATTTTTTTTCCAGGCTCAGCTTCGGAAAAGACAAGAGCCGGATAGCCCTGGTGAAATACATTCTGCACAACTATCTAAATCCCAGTTTCCGCAAGGAGCGTCTGGTGGCAGGCTGCTGCCCTCTAGTGCTGAGAGAGAGAACCGGTGAGAGAGCTGTTTAACGAATATCCCCAAACAGTCAATTCAGAGATACCTGTTCGTTTCCTTGCTAGGAACCTGGAAGGAAATGGCTTATTTTGTTTGTGTTTCTGCAATGAGGTATTGTGGTTGTAGGATAAAGTTTATTTTGCTGTGTCTGTAGATCAGAAGAAACGTCTCCTCAATGGCTGAAAGAGCTGAAATCGAAGAAAAGGCAGAGCCAGTACGAGAATCAGGTTTAAGAAGGTACAGTACAGCAAAAATAGAGGGGTTACTATTTAAAATTTGGGACTGCCCACTTTGCTGTGAAGACTCTTGTCTTTTCAGCCAAAGAAAATTTTTAGCTGGAGGAGAAAGTAACACGTTGTTAGCTCTCGCCCTTTGCAGTGTGGCAGAAACAGTGAATGTTCGGGTATTTCCACGGGTCGTGGATACCAGCCATGCCGCTAGACATCTAGCAAATACATATTTGCAGTGCTTATGCCCGTTAAAGTTGATGCTAATGATCTGAAGCTTTGAGTGGAAAATCTGTTTTGCAAGCAGGGAATATAAACATGTTCTTCTAATCAACTGTGCAATCCATGAACAAGACAGTAAAATTGTTCTGAATGAAACAGATCATTGGAATTGACTGAGCAGTTTAGACAATTTCTCTCCCTTTATTTGTTTTCTAGCCTTACTTATTAGCCCAGCAACACTCACTGACCTGCCGGCTTTATAACGATACATAGTCCTCCCGCTAAGCCAAAGTGATGGTGTCACTGGTTAGCGGGTGGCTAGTTAAACCATTGGTTTCAGTGATGCTCTTAACGTTTCCTAGATAATTTAATAGAATAGTTTATCGCCGCTGCCCAGCAACATGCAGAGAGCTTGACTGACGGTGCACACACGTCACGGAGAGGTGAGAGTCCCATGGACGATATCAGACTGCAGCTGTTCGAACAGCTTCTGTTTTTCTTCTTTCCAAATACAGATTATGACGAGGAGAAGATTCAGAAGTAGAACAGAAGCCTTAACTCATCTGAACTTCAAATTCACACATTATGCTGCTGTTTGCTTCCTGCCTCGACTGCTGCGTGCATGGTGCCTTCCTGTTTTGTGGAGAAATCTGCGTAATATTCATAGACAAATGCAAAGCTGTATCTTCTCCGAGAGGAAAGGATATAGTCACTTAAGAACTACTTGAAGTCAGAGATGCCGTGGGATAATTAGCACTTTGGAGGGTCTTGCCAGCCGGTAGGAAATATTGCACATCAGAAAAAGTCCTTTTGCCTTCGAACAAAGATGACACCTCTGCAGAATTAAGCTGTGTTGAGCAACTTGGTAATGTGTCAGGTGGAAAGGCTGGGGTTTGTATTTGTTTATGAAAATAACAACATTTTAACTCAAATTAATCTTTTTGTGAACTAATAGTGGTTCTTGTTTAGAATGAAGTTTGTGGAAGGGAGAGTGAAAGAACAAATCGTGTTTACTGCCATATTGAAACAGGAAATTTGACTGATATTTTTAAAGCTATTTTTGATTGGCCGATGCTTACACACGATCTGCTGATCAGGCAGATCAACATGATTTTTTGATTGAGCCTAATATTAATTTTTCATTCTTTAAATGGGATTGTATGGACTGACAGCATGTGGTGTAAGTGCATCATTAGAATCTCATGTTCTTAGGAAGATAAAGCAATAATGTCAACCAACTATCTTTAAAAATAGCTGTAAATATTGTTTTTATTACTGAAAAGGAAGAGACGAGGAAGGATGTATAGTCTTGTCAATGGGAGGGTCCAGGGAATTGTTGAATGTCATTCTAGAAGCACCTCAGATTGTCCCACTTGATATTTTTATTAGTTACTCTGTAAATAGCAGTTTTAAGTGTTTATTTTTATGCTGATTTTGTGGGATAAACTAAATGCGATCTCTAACTTCTCAGATGTTTATCAAATGATATATACGTTTGACTTTAAGACCAAATGGTGGTATGTTAGCAATGCAGATGATGCTAACATCACAACACAGGTGTATCAATCAAAATAGAAAAGTTTTGATGCCTCTGGGTACAGATTCTGAAATCTGTAAGATATTTTTTTAACCGAGATGTCCATTTATAAGTAAATTATGAATTTAAAATACATGTTAGTTACTTTCTTTTCCCAAAATAAGTGCTCTTTTCAGAAATTCTTTAAAAACACACTAGCAGGAAAGCTCATTGTCTACGGCAGGCGCTCCTGTGAATCCGAGAGAAAGAGAGTGGCATGGAAAGGAGAATTGAATCTGAGCTGCTGAGCTCTGTCTAATCCGCTAGTTTTGAAACCTTCTGTGGCAAACTGTTTGGGCCTGCACAGTCCAGTGTGCTGAGGCTGTGCACAGTTGCATTGTGGAGGCAGAGTTCGCTGGCTACGCACTGCGGTTCTTGTCTCCTGCTGAAAGATTATTTAAATTAAATATTAAAAGTCGAGCACGAGCACTCACACTCGTTTCCCCTTTTTCCGAGCAGCATTTCAGGCTTGATTTATATGATATCACCACAGTGCACCTGCTCACCACTGGCCTGTGCCCATCTGCCATCCAGCAAGTTTCTAGCTGCCATAAACCATGTGCCAATTCTTGTTATAAAGTCGTCACAAGTGAGCGGATTTCACTCCAAGCCCGTACTTGAATAAATAACTGCACTAGGTCAAGAGATGGGTTTAGTTTGCCCTTTTCCCTTTTAATATCAGAGTTCGAACAGCAGCACCCCTAATTTTATAGAACTACAAATGAATATTTTTCCACTTCAAAATAAAACTTGTCTTTGCTGAGTTCTTTGCCCTGCTCCATGTAAGAAAGGTGACAAGGCCAGAGACGCTGCTTTCAAAGTTTCTTCTGCCGCAGGTCAGTGAATTTGCAGATATTACTGCCAAATGGAGTCGCACTTCTGCCCTCTTTCATGTGGAGAAACTGCTCCCGCACGGGGGAAAAGCTTCCAGCTGAGCACAGTTGACCAAGCTATTAAAGAGACACTGTTGACTAATTTTTAAAACTAGTTGTATATATTTTCTGCCCATTGTTCATGTGGTGTGGGACCTGTTTTTAGTTTGGAAATGTAACTTTGGGGCAAGTCTTGTATTTTTCTGCTTTTGTAATGGATCAGCCAGCTTGTCCGGTCAGTTGTGCACCAGATGTTCTTGATGATATTGACATGTACAATTTGAACAGTATTTAATTAGCTCTAGGGTTTTTAGATAGGACAGAAGAATGTTGGTCACTTTTAATTTCCTTTGGTAAGTATGTGGGCATTTGGGGGATTTTTTTTTAAGTTGTTTGGAACATAAATAAATTTTCCTGTGACCATAAGAATGCTTAAGGAGGTTTAATTTTAGGATTGTGCAACTTGACAGTGTCTCTTTAATGACGGTAAGAGTGTTTTGTTCCTGATGCAAGAAAATAAAAGCCGCAAACGCCCCAGATTGTTAGCTGCGGTGCTTTTGTTCTGCATTCTGGTAAAACTGAGAGGTTTGGTTTTGCAAATTGGCAAAGCCCTTTGAATAAATATGTATTTCCACTTCTGCTTGGACAATGCACTGACATTTACTGTATTTAGTAGTTTTACTGCTACTGAGAAATGTTTAATCTTAAATATATCTGATTAAATATATCTTTAGAATGAGGTTGAATGGGGTAGTGTTCTTTCTGAACTTTTCTTTCTTTGTGTAATATGTGAATTAAATATCTATTTCCTCTTGTGACTCCAGGTTCCCACCACGTAATTATTGACACTTGGAGAAATATTTATTACATATCTGATAACATGCTGTAAAACTCCTTTCTTTAGAATAATTTCATTTTAATTTCAAATAATGCTTATGAAACTTTTTCACTGTCTGTCCTTAACAATCACCTATTATAATTCGCTGTTGATGTGAGCCAGAACGAGCTCTTTAACTGCAGCATGTTCTTCATGTATGATTTGTTTGCATTAATAGCTATCGGAAGCTATTCCAAGAAGTAGTTTTAACTCTTAAGTGACTTTTACTTGAACTGTCTTTGTAAGTGTAATAGATGGAAATAGTTTGTGTTCGGCATTTGCTGCTGAATACAAGGTGCTTTTGCAGAAGGACTTTGCTTTTTGGGTTTCAGATCATCACAGTTTTATGTGCTCTTCATCCCACTGCTGCATTAATAGATCAATATTTTCAAAGAGCAGAATAAATCAGGCTGCGTGTGGAATGTTGAAATACATTGCTAATGCTCCCTTTTCACTGAAATTAGGAAATAACTCCCCTGGAACTTCGATCCACTTATGTTTTAAGATCATATTCTAACTTCCATATTCACTGGAATCTCCAATTGGTGTTTTCTTCTGCTGTATTCATTTTGCAAATTCACCTTGTTTATGGCTGTATGGCTTGAAGTTAGTACACGCTAAATCAGTGTTTCATTGGTTTTGGATTGTCTGCTGTACACAAGATGCTAGATTTCTGCTTTCCACCTGAAACTTTTTAACATGGTCATGTAGGATTAAAAAAATTGCTGCTTGTTTGCCCAGAGATTTAGCTTTCCACCCTCTGAGATTTTTGTTTTGATCACCTAGTGTTTGCTGGCAAACTACCAGACGCATTGTATTAAGACGGACAGACGCTGATTCACAATGCTTGTTTGCAAAGTTTTGTTCATACTAAAATACTCTCCAGAGCAGCATTATCAGTAAGTTTATAATTAATTTTACATGTTTGCATGTGTGCTTAATATGCCTGCAACGTGTAGGGTAGTGAACTGTGGCTGTGGTTTGATGCAAAGGTGCTACATAGAGAGCCCTGCTGTCTCAAAAGATCACAGCAGAGAGCTGAACAATTCTAGGGTCAGTTTGTTATAGAGTTCGAAATCCTTTAAAAATCTAGGCACTCCGTGATGTTAGCTGCCTTCGTTACACTTTGCATCCTGACTATGTACAGGGCCGTGCCTGGTGTGATCACAGGATGTAGTGTAAACGGAGCGTAATTGGCTTTTCACGGGTCTGTGTCTCACGTATTTGAATCTTTGGAACCAAAATTGTTGATCAATCCAGACTGCCGTTGGGCCAAATGTCAAAGATGTTCCTATTCTGTGAAATGCCTTTGAGAACAAACACATTGCTTGTTTATATAGGATAAGAGGAGGAGTTCTGTGGGTCTCCTGTGTAAATAATTGCTGTCCATTGGCCGTGATCTGTTTTGTCAAATGTAATGGCAGTCAATGAAATGTCATGATTTGGGAGGTGCAGATATGTTCAGTAGAGCTGCTCTGTGGGTGGGAAAGGGTCACTGCTATCTTACTGACATTGGCTTTCCTTGGAATAGGCCGAATGGGACAGCTCCATCGAACGTTAAACCTTTGTCAATCTACTTTGGCTCAGTGTCTCTCACTACCGTACGAAACCCTTTCCACATCAGTGACGTACTTTGCTCAGCCAGCGTAAGCTGTAACTGAACAGTTGATCCAGACTTCTGCAACTGTACAGTTCAGGCAGATTAAGCCGTAAGGGATAACGCCCGTGACCTCAGGAGAAAAAGAATGTAGTTGACAATGCTGAGAATCTTTCAATTCTTTTGCACAGGCTCGTCTTTAAAACATGAAGCCATTCCAGTCTGTAGGCGGCTTGTCTTTTCTAATATTCTTGAATTTAAGTCGTACAATAAACAGTATAAAACAAATTCCAAAGGGGTAGCCGTGTTAGTCTATTGTAGAAAGACAACAGAGTCCTGTGGCACTTTTAAAGACTAACAAATTTATTTATCGCATGAGCTTTCGTGGGAGAAAATCCCACTTCGTCAGACGCTTTGAAGAAGTATAAAACAAGCCAACATGTCCTTGTGGAGCAGGGGGTATTTATATGCTAACATGGTCAGTGAGGAACGATTTGTGAACGTGGAACTCTGCGCTATCTAGAAAACTCCTTCGTCTCCTGTTTCCCCTTCACACAAACCAGGCCTTGCCGTGTAACTAAAGAGGTGGTATTGTTCAGTTACCCCTCAGTAGTGTTAGCAGCTCCTCAAACCCATGGCAGATCCTACAGCAGCGAGGATCACATACGTACCTGGGTAGGCAAGGCGCATGCTGTCCTCTGGTACGTCTGTGATGCTCTCACTGGGTTTGGTGACGTCTACACCAATATCTGAAGGCACTGTTTGGCCTTTAAACATGAGGTTAGGGAGGTGCTCAGCTGTTCCTATATGTTAATTTGGGCCCTTATTTTCTGTAAAATATATCCTCTTTCCTTAGCAGCTCATAGCCCACCCTGGCAGCTAAGACGCTAATAACGCATTGCTAATTAACCCACCCCACAGACAAAGGGCCAGATTTGGTGTAAGGTTTCATCTTCACTAGGAAACAAATTGTGTTCTGAGCTCTAGTTAGCCAATGTGAGGTACAGGCCAGTGAAGACAAGGCTGTTTGTTATTTTTCATGTGAATCTACTTGCAGCTACAAACTGCCTTGTCCTCACTAGGATTTTACGTCAAGTTACCTCGAATTTTCACTGGAGCTAAGAACATGCCTTTTTCCCCGGGGGAAGCCCAAGCTTTTGTGGCTGCAACTACGTTGACTGTGGAGTGCTACAATTCTGCAGGAGGTTTGAATTGGAACAGGGAGCGCAGTATTCCGGGTCCTCCGTCATCCAGAATACCAGAATCGAAGCATGTCTGGTCACTGCAGGCTCTTGATTACAGTGAGACAGTGCAGGGAAAATGCATTCATCCTATTGATGGGACTGGGAGAGAAGGGGGAAGGGGGAGATCATGTGGGTTATGGATTTTCCTTTTCCCATATTAAACTTGCTGACTGTATTAAGCCTGGTTAAAGGAGCTATTGTATAGATAAAAACTTTATCATTCCACAAAGCCTTATAGAACATGTAAATATGGATCCCACAATGAATAAATATGTTGTGCTATAGAAAATATTTTGTGCTACATAGTTTCCTAAGTAATACAGATATTCTGTCTGTTATGTATCTACTTGTATGACTTAGTTACCAGATATTTACAAAAGATTTTATTTTCTAACTGTGTGCTTTGAGCATTTCTCACAGGGATTTTAGAAGCTCATAGTAAGAGGAAATTGAGTTCTGTTAGGGGGAAAAAATCAGTACCATGTATGATCCCTACCCTTTCTATTTTGCAACTGCCTTATCTATGTGCATGCTCCATGGACTTGGAAAATGAAGCAAGATTTATGGGCACTTGAGCCATTGCAAAAATAAATGTAAGTGAAGATGTTACCAAGAAAATGAACATATGGGAAAATACCTATATTTTTAAAGCAAAAAAGATCATATTACAATATCTTGTTTGGTAGAAATGAAATGAATCCCGTTCCAGTCCCTCCTGAGTGCTTGTTCTGCACAGAAGTCATTTTATATTTTACAGCTAGGAGTTTTCATATTAATAGAGAGCAGATGACAATGTGAAAAGGAACTGCAATAAAATGAACTACAGTAAACTGCTGTCTGTGGTGGATCTTTGCATGTACAAAATGTGGTGCATTCAAACAATGACAATAAATCAGAGTACAAAGCCTGGGTGCCGGTTGTATTTAATGGGGCTTTGCTTTGCTCAGACATTTAATTGTCCTAGCCCAGCGCAATCCTTCTCATAGCTGTTCTCCATTAAATCTGGTCATTGTGTGACCCCTCGCACAACGTGATATGCAATGATATTGAAAATAGAAACTGACCTTCACCTCCCTCCCGGTTCCTTGCCGGGACCATCCTTGTCGCAGTTACTAGTCCTGAGGGACATGAGGGGCTGCTGGGGGCCATGGTGCGTTCCGCTAACACAGTGGAGATGCTGCAGGATGTGTCTGGTTCCAAGGCTTTTCTGCTTCCCTCTCCTGCTAATACCCTGCTCCTCAGGCCGGCTGTCTGACACGGGAGTGCCCAGCCAGCTAACCCCACACCACCAGAGCTCTAGGAGTGACTTGACTGATGCGTTTTGTTACCCGGGTCTCCTGAGTTGTTTTGCTGCGTTGGCCATTTCCTGTGCCGAGGAACCCACCCAGGACCTGCAGCAGAACTGATTCCGTCACACAAGCCCGAAGGGGAGACATTGCCGGGGTCAACGTTGGGTAACTGGGGAGCTGAGGCCGTGCGTCCTTCCAGCCATGCCGGGCTTTGCCCCCTACACCAAATGGGCTCAGGCCAGCCAGAGTGCGATGCAGGATTGGCCTGTGAATAGGAACAGCTGGAGCACAGCTGGACAGGTGTAGCCATGGAACTCCAGGCAACGGAATGAGGCTGTTCTAGGTCTGTAGCCACACTTCCTCTAATGCCAGAGCTGGGCTTTGCAGATTGGCTCCAGAACACTTCCGTGCCTTCAGGTAGCGCTGAGACCCCCATGAGAGGGTGGGCCCATTGTGCCCGGCAATCTGCAGGTGTGTAGCTAGAGACAGCCTCTGCCGTGAGGAGTTTGTGGTCTGAACAGGCGGAGAGAAGGAAAGTGACTGACCTAAGGGCAGCCGGCAGATCAGAGCTGGGAACAGAAAACAGACCTCCTGAGGCCCAGTCCTGTCTACTGGACCACACGGCTTCAAAATGTCCCACGACGCTTTGGGACAAAGAGCCAGCACTACAACAGAGCCGCGGGCTGGAGTCCCCAGGCCTCGCCTCGCTCTGGTGCCCGAAACGTGGTGTAATTGTGTCTCCGTGATTCCCCCCCGGCTCTGTCCTTGGCTTTAGCTTACACACTCGAATGAATTGCCGAAGTGGAGCTTTCCGGAGCATCTGGCAAGGAGCAGCAGGAACGTGCTGAGGTGCCGTTCAGCATTAATCTGCAAATTGAGTGGGACGTTATCAGAGAAATTTGAATAATGTTTCCGTAGCCCGCAGCAAGCCCTCGCTATTGGAGTGAAATGTAATGGATGGAATTTAATAGACGTAGCTGCTGTGCTCTTCTGTTCAGAAACCACCATAAATCGGTGCTGGTCCCTGACCCTGTTCTGCCACAGCCGAAACTCTCAGCAGAGATAGTGGCAGCATCTCTGCTTGCATTGGGTGGGTTTTTAGCAGTTAGCCCAGGAGCTTTAGAAAAGGGCTTTCAGCGCACAGGATAGTCTGTTAAAATTGGGGAGAAATTATGTGACAGGGTTTTAATTAACCAGGACAGTAGCCGACCTCCTCATCTTTATTTGCTATTCACTGGCCCCTGCAAGCCCTGTTAAATTCAAGCTGTTTAAAAAAGAAGGGCAGAGAGGGGCGGTAGGTGGGAGGAATAATTAGCCAGCTGTGTCACACTCAGACCAGAAGCTGTGAATTAAGATGCTCGGAAAAGTCGATGAACGTATCTGTCCGGGTTTGTGCGCCAGAACTCATCACCAACAGCTGAGGGCCCCTGCAGGGCCCAGCAATTTCCCCTGAGGGTGGGATAGTGGGTTGTGACCAGGCCTGGACTTGAGCAGAGAGAGAAGTGTTAACCAGAGCCTGTGGCTGGACAAATTCCAGCTGGAACCAAGAGGTGGGTGATGAGAGTTTTCCAGCAGTCCAGGTTCCCAGTGGATTGTGGTTTCAGACCCTCCCTTTTAGATCTTCGTTGAGGCTAGCGTTTTAATTCAGTCACCGGCTGTGGCGCTGGGCGCAGGGATCGCTGGGCGCAGGTCCGTGGCCTGTGTCTCACAGGGGGCTGGACGGGATGGTCAGAATGGGCCTCTCTGGGGTCTCTAGCAGCGGGCTTATGAATCCAGGGCACAGACAGGCTCTTTACCCCGACCGAGATGCTTGTTTTCCCAGGGAAAGCCAGAAGACGCAGCAGTAGCTGAACTATTCCTAAGATAATTGTACAACTTTTCTCACCGTGGAAGTGTTAATGTGTTTCACGTCAGGATTTTTCCGGCGCAATGACTGATCTACGGAGCCCCCCCGAGCAGACGGCTGCTGGGCAGAGCCTGGGCCGCACTTACAAGGTATAAAAGCTGTGGTCAGTCACAGGCTAGCGTCATGTGCTGCTCCAGATCGCCCTCGAGACGCGGACTCACGCTGACTAACTTGGAATGCTGTCGCCGTCGGGGGTAAAAAAGAACAGCCTGGCAGTGTTTGATCCCAGAATCGGGGGAGCTGAATCTATCCCTGTTTGCCAGAGCTGAGCTTTCCAGCCTCTGAGTGCCCAGGGATGCTTTGCTTTGCTGCGTTACTAATCCCTCTGTCAGGCATGCTGCTGGAAACGGGAGAGGCTCTCTGTGGTGTCTGTCGAGCCCGAAGAATCTCCTGATAATCTATTGACAGGTGCGGCCACTTAGCTTTTTCACCTGGCTGGTTTAAAAAAAAGCAGATTCTGCACCACAGCAGGATTTTGCTGTGTTTGTCTGCAGCGTAATTGCTGGTTGGACTCTGGGTCTCACTTGAGCTGTGACCGTCCTGAAGGCTCATTGTCCGCCCAAAGCTCCCGGGTTTCTGCTAATGGCTGTGGTTTGGTCTGGGAAGAGGCTCCTGCCACATGTGGGTTCTCGGTATGTGGGCCCCTCTCCCGCTGCGACTCCTTTCCCAGAGGCTTGTCCAGGTGAAAGCCCCAGGCACCAGCCACGTTGCCACGTGGGGAACATACAGACCCGCGTGTTTGGGAAAGGTTCCACCGCTCACTCACCCAGTGAGCCCAGAGCTCCCTCTGACTTCACCAGCTCCCAGCCCGGGTGGGTTTGGTTCGGTTTGGCCCTGCAGACCCCGGGTGATGGTTAAACCCGTCCCAAGCTGGCCAGAATTAACGACCAGGGCCAGGAAGCCATTGCTGTACAGGGAGCTATCGCGGGGAGCCCACGTAGTGAATCAGCCCCCGGGGCAGGAAATCGCAGAGCAGAGTCCAGGGAATTGGTGGAGCGAGCCGTGTGGATCTTGCCTTTGAACGGATGATGCGTAAGAGGAGAATTCACCGTGTCGTCAGCGTTTCCGCCAGTTACAGACGAGATGTCACCCCTTGTCGCGAACAGACTGGGGTTGAGTCTTGGCTATTAAGGTAAAACAGGAGCCGGCTCTCGTCAGGCGAGCGTCCTAGGCTCTGGGCTGGTCTCCAACGCCCGAAGTGAGCATAGCCAACACTTGCCGTCATGGAAGGTGAAGTGCGAAGCCCGTCGCTCCCTGCAGATGCGGTGCGCAAAGTGAAGCAAATGGCTGCACGGGGTGGAAGGAATTCAGACGGGGCTTTAGCCCTGCCCAGCTCCCATGGAGTGCGACTCCTTCAGCTCCAACCTACGGCGCGAACAGAAACGGCTCGCTACCTCGTTGAAAGAGTGAACAACCAGCCGCAGAGCCGAGAAAGCCAGCTTCATTGTAAGGAGGCTGACTAGCGCGTGAAGGTAGAAATATGAGACTTACCAGGCCCTTCGCCATTTGCTGCGCACGTCCGCGCACGTCCATGCCGTGGCTCCCTAGCGTCACCTTTCCTTCCAGATCACCCTCTACGAGCTGGAGAATTTCCAGGGCAAGAAGTGCGAGCTGACAAAGGGAAGCCCCAACGTGACGGAGGAAGCGCTGGAGAAAGTGGGGTTGATCCTGGTGGAATCAGGCCCGTAAGTGCGGCGAGCAGGTGGGTGAGCCCCACAGGGGTGGGGGGGCAGAGCCCTTCCAAGGCAGGAGGGGACAGGCAAGGTGCTGACCCCTCCCCATGGAGAAGCAGCAAAGTGAATCTCTCGTTACCAGGGCCTTTCTTCCTCACCCGGGGCAGGAGTCTGGGAAACAGCCCAGCCGCGGGTGTGAAGGCGCACATGGCCGGGTTACCCCCAGCAGCAGGAGGCTGGGCTGGGCAGTGAAGATCTTTCCAGCCTGTGCAAGGGGCAGGAAGGCCGTGCAGGCGTGGGATGCTCTGAGGCTGCCTACGCAGTGCCACCAGGGGAACCCCCCACACAGGGGGATGTGCTACACCCCTTCTCAATGACCCAGCCCCCGGCCCTGCCAGCAGCCTGGGTGAGGGGCCGGGAGCCCTGCAGTGGGAATCCCATTGTCTGACCAGCCTCTGCCTGCAGCTGGCTCGGGTTCGAACGCCAAGCCTTCTGTGGGGAGCGATTTGTGCTGGAGAAAGGAGCGTACCCGCGCTGGGACTCCTGGTCCAGCAGCCGCAGCAGCGACAGCTTGATGTCCGCCCGGCCCCTGCCAATTGTGAGTGTGGCCGGCGTGGAGCTGGGATGGGGGGAAAGCCACGTCAACCCATCTAAGGCCAGCCCGGGAGTGGCAATGTGGGGACAGGACAGAGGCTCGGGGTGGGGAGCTGCCCAGGTTTGTCCTGGCCTGGGGCACCACAGAGGGGACATGCTCCCATCCCAGAGCTGTCGCATGTTAACTTAAAACCATCCTCTCCCTTTTCCTCCCTCCCACCCCAGAGCCTGGGGAAGGGTCCTCCGTCTCCTGACTTCATTCCTCCAGAAAGTCTAGGTCGCTCAGCGCAGAGCGAGCTATGGGGGGCTAAGACCAGGGTCCCGCATGGATGCACACGTCAGCTGGAAGAGGGGTGGGTCCATCGCTCCCCAGCTCAGCCAGCAGAGTCTGGACTCCCTTGTCTGGATCCGCCCAGGACATTCCCAAATACTGTGGCATGTACGATTCGTCTCTGCCCAGAAACGAGCCCTGTCCAAAGGCCAGGCCGCCTGTACTCTGTGCTCTGCGTGGGAAGCCGGGGCCTCCTGCCCTGTCCGGTCGGTCCTGGCTGTGGATGGAGGCGCGTCCCATGCACGAATGCCGGGTAGTGTGCTCGGATAGCAAGCGTGGAAAATGGGGGCAGTTTTGGGAAGGGGGAGCTGGGTGATAGTTGCATATGTAAGACAAAGTCCCTAACATGAGCACGTGGGACAGGCAGGGTCGCTCGGGTGCTCAGGCTCCCAGTAAAGTCCCCACAAGGCGAGTGTGGAGTGGCGTGGTCTGCTTCTCCACGTGGCCTGGGCCTTTCCCACCACTGGGCCTAGGACGGGTCCCTCTCCCTGCGGAGGGGTGGCAGGGCAGCGGGAGGGCAGCTTGTTTGCGGGATGTTCCCACTGCAGGACAGCCCCGACCACGAGATCCACCTGTTCGAAAACGCCGGGTATCAGGGCAGGAAGATGGAGATTGTGGATGACGACATGCGAGCCTCTGGGCTCACGGGTTCCAGGACCGCGTGGCCAGCGTCAAAGCGCTGAGCGGAACGTAAGGGCAGAGCCCTCCCGGGCAGCGTGGCTGTGGTGCTGGTGCTGGGTTAGGGCCGGGCGTGGACGTCCAATGCTAAGTGACACCACGTCCCAGACATGGCACAGCAGGCGGGGGGGGGGGGGCGCCCAAGAACGGGAACATGGGGTTGCACGAACTAGTGCTCAGCAAGGGGGGCAGGTTTCAATAAACAGCAAAATAAAGACCCAGCCCCTGTGTGAGGCCTCAGGGTGCCTGATACCAACTGGACCCACTGAAAACCCTCCATCGCCCCCAGAACGCTGGAAATCAAGCAGGGAGCAGAGCATGCCCCCTTGGCCCAGGTCTGACAGCCCGTGGGCCCTTGCAGGCTCTCACTGGTGGCCAGGAGGCCTGACAGAGCGTTTACATTGCCGACATCCGTGTTCTGGGCTGCAGTGACTCTCCGTTAGCCTTGCGTGGGTGCAGTGATCCAGGGCCCGGGTCCCCGAGGACTCGTTCCCCACCCGGCAGAGGAGTCGCACAGCGTTGTTTGTTTCAGAGCGGGCGCGCCAGGCTGAAAGCCCCAAGAAAGCCGGGCTCCATGCCCTGGGCAGAGGCCTTTGCTGGTTGGGTTTCTCCTGGAGGCTTGAATGATGCTCGGTGTTGGCCTCCTCTGTGGTATTTTCACCTGTGACCCCCAAACTGTGGCTTCAGCCACCGCCCTTCCCCACACAGGCTGCTCCCCCGGCGCCCCGTTATCCCTCCAGGCTGGAGTGAGTGTGGGAGAGAACTCCGCACTTCAGGGGACACATCCTCTGTGGCCCCTGGCTGCTGGAGGGTTGGGGGTGGAGCATGAAAGTCATTTTCTGCCCTGCCGGGGACAAGCCTTTCTGAACCTGCCCTGGGGGAGAGAAGTCCATGGGGCTGGGTCGAGGCGCTGAGGGTGGGTGCCTGCTCTCTGCTCCCTGCTGGTTCCCAGGGCACAGCTTGTACAGCTGAATTTCCCCAGACGTGCTGCCTCTTCTGGGCCAGGTGTACCACCCAGCCCTCCGAGAGCTATGTGCCCCACTGGTCACTGGGGGGGTCTGGAGCAGCTGCGGTGACCCGCCCGGCGGGGTGCACAGGACAGCCGGAGGCGCGTGCAGACAGCGCAGCGCCAAGCAGAGCTGTGCTGATGCGGAAAGGTGCTCGGTGTCCATCCGTGGTGGGTAGATGTGGCTGCGAAGGGCAGCCCCATCTGAGGCTGGGGAGAGAAGGGCCTGTTCTGTGCTCAGGTCCTTGCGTGAGTGGAGGGCCGTCCTTCTCCCTCTCCCAGTCACCAGCGCCGGGATGGGGAATGGCTGGGTCAGCGGGGTGACACTGATACCATCAACTGCCCTGGCCGGAGCTGTGGACAGGGGCCCGGTGCCTGCAGCCCACAATGTGGGTAGAGCTGGGACTCCTCCCCTCGCCGGGTTCCACGGCTGTGCGCCCTGGGGGCGTGGGCTGGCTCTGGGTGGACTCAGGCAGCCGGAGGAAGGTCCAACCCATGCGGGACCGCAGAACCTGCTCTGCCAGGCGCTGGGTGCGCAAGGTGCTGCACATGGCCGGGGATCCAGGCTGTGCCCTCAGTGATGGGGTGTGAAATTGGGGCTGGCCTGATGTGCCTGCCTGGGGCGCTGGGAGATATCGTCTAACCCGGGGAAGGGCATCTCTGGCCACACGACAGCTTCCCCCATTGCTACCGCTGGGCACATTACCGGCCCGTTCGCCCAGCACCGCTTGACTCAGCCAGGGCGCTCCATCCCTGCAGCAGGTTAGGACCCGGGTGTCCAGCTGTGTGGCCGGGTAGAGCGCACAGCCCCGGGCACTCGTGACGCCCATGGCTGGGAGCCAGAGCTGCCCCACGTGCTTCGCGCTCCCCGTCTGCCACGCTGGGGGCTTTTGTCTCCGTCCCCCGCAGGTGGGTGGGATATGAGTACCCCGGCTATCCGGGCCACCAGTACGTCTTCGAGAAGGGCGAGTACTGGGACTGGAACGAGTGGGACGCCCGCCAGCCCCAGCTCCAGTCTCTGCGCCGCGTCCGGGACCAGCACCAGCTTTGAGAAGAGCTGAAGGCAACGCCAGCACCTCCCGCGGCCGCGGCTCCCTGCGGGAAGAGGAAGCTGAAGTGGTTTGGGCCCTGGGTGTTCGTGTAAAACCGTCTCAATAAAGCTTGGCGCTGGAGGCTGCTGTGGCCTGGCTTGTCCTGGTGTGGTGCGTGAGTCGTCCGTGGCCACGTGGTGTCTGCTCAGCGGGGTTCCCGGCTAGATGAGAGGAGGCCGGGCGAGCAGGTGTCCTGATTTTACAAAGGCAGCCCTGATATTTGTCTTATATAGGCGCCTGTTTACCCTCCCCCCACCAAGCCCCTATTTTTCACACCTGCTGTCTGGTGTCCCTGGAAGGGTGTCCCACTGAAAACTGCCTTCTCCCCACATGTACTGGTCTACGACACAGGCCATCCAGGCTATTTGGCCAGCTTGTTCTACCTGGGCTTCCAGATGTGCCTGAGCCGACCTGCCTGCTCAGACACATCCCCACTGCTTTTCCCCACTCACTGAATGGAGAGGGAACCCCCTTTAATGGCGCTGCCCCCAAACAGGCCCCTTATTCAGTGAGGCCGGGGAAGCAGAGACCTCTGTGACATCCTGAGGAAGGACAGAACAGCCAGCTGGGCGTCTAAAATCCGAAGGGCCCCAGCACTGCGTAGCATGCCCAGTGAAAAGCTACAGAACAGAAAGGAGAAAAGAGCAATCCCGCGGGGGCTACAGAAAGACACTGGCGTCCCAATGCGCAGCCACCGCCTCGCGGCGCTTATGCTGCCTGAGTGCGAAGTGGGCTGTCTGTGCCTCTCCAAGGGCAGGCCAGCAGCGCCGGGGCGGTCACGGTGAACGTCTCCTCGCAGTGACACGTTTCCAGAATGTCATCTGGTGTGTGACCCTAGAGAGGGCTCTGGGCAAAGACTCAGAGTACCGTGAACCAGGTGTGCAACGATCCTCGCATGTCCCTGTGGCTGTGGCTGAGGGGGAAATGACTGTGCTGCTGGCGATGGCCGCAGTGGTGGAGACAGGTGCGCTCGTCTGCCTTGCGGTGTTTGGTTCCTGACTCAGTCTCGGTACTGGGGGCAGAGAATGGAGAGGTGCAGGGACTGTGGTTCCCCAGCACTTCAATAGCTGCTGTGTGCATTAACCAAGATGCCAGGATGTTTTAGGATTTGGCTGCCGCTCTAAAGCAGCTTGGCTTTTGTGCGCTGCCTGGGGGACACCAGCTGGGCCAGTTGACCAACGTAGAGATGTTACTCTGTGAGCACAGGCTGATGGCTTCCACTGCAAGAGCCCCCTGCAAGACTTCGCAGTGTGGCCGTTTCCCCGCCCGTGAGAGCAGGGAGCACCTTTCGTAGAGCCCTGCTTCTGGCTGGATGCTGGATGGCAGCGGAGTCCTTCAGAAGGCGAGAGGGGCACAATTCCATGCACCTGCCAGACACCTGCCTTCACTGCTTAGCTTATTCCCAAGTCCTTAGCCCTGGATTTCCATGAGAACCTTGTCACGTACTGCATGCTGGATTTTTTTTCTGTTCACTCCTGCCGTGTAATTGGGTGCTTTGATGGAAAATATGCCATGCAAGGTTCCTTTATGAACATGTTCTGCATTATTGTTCCTGCAGCATCATGTATGTCTACAGCTGTGAAGCATGTTCCGAGGTATTTCACATGACTCGGGGGGAGTGAGACAATCAGAGCGGCCTCCGAGCAGCATGTAAACAGGCAGTGCTGGGAGCTCACATCCAGAGAAGATAACAATGGGCTAGCTAAGTGCCTGTAGCACCTCAGCCAGAGTGGGGGAGGTCTCCTGCCCTTCTGGACAAAGATCACCTCAGCCCAGGAAGAGCAGTGGGCAAGGGGGTTTGGAAACAAATACAGACATTTTGACCCGTGAGAGGCTTTTTGCCAGAGATTCTCCACTTTGAAATATCTACAGGAAGGATTGGGCCCTGCAGATAGGCAGAGACTGGATGCTAAACCATCTTACAGCCATATCTTGTGAGTAATCCTGGACAGTAATGTTAGGTTAGACTGCATCTTATATTTTTTACTTGATAGTGATTACCCCTGAGAGATTTATTAAATGATTGTGCATTGATTTGCTATATACTCACTGAAAATTGTGTTCTAATCAAGAAACTAGTATTTGCTTTGTCTAAAGCTCAATGAACTTTTGAGGGTGTGAATGAGTGAGGCTGGGCATATCCATTTCTTTGATAAATCGGTGAGCCGGTGTCTATGAACTTACAGTGATTGGGGAAGGGTCCCGATCCCTGTAGAATGGAGGTTTCCGGTGTGGTATCTGGGGGCTGGGGGTGCTCGCTGGGGAATCTCCTTAAGTGGCTGGAGAGTGCACATCCACAGCCCGGGACTGATTACACACAGGAGGCTGGTGTGGACTGACCCAGGAATGGGTGGTCACCTGGCAGAGTGGGATGAACCAGGATTCAGGAATGGAGATCCGGGATCACAGCAACACCTCAGACGAGATCCTGAGAGGGGAAAGTCACAGTCCTGCTGTACTGAATGAAAAGAATGAGCTCCTGCATGGCACAGAAAAGCCACTTACTACCTAACACCTCGACCGAGGTGCAGGGAGAACACACAGGGCAGAAAGACACGAGAATGAGACAGTTTACGAAACGAAGGGCTTGTGCGTGTTACTGAGCTGCAGCACTTGGTGGACAAAGATCTTGCACAAAACTCTGCTTTTCATTGCCTTTATCCTGCATTTCCTTCCACCCCGTTTCAGGTGTCCCAGGTCCTGCAGGCTGGTTAGTTATAAGAAGTATTTTTAAAAAATCAACTCTAATTTTTTATCCGCTGTCCCCTCTGGTCGTGTGCATCGTGCTGTACTAGGAGCAGCCGCTGTTGGTCTATACTTTGCGGTAAGGCCTTCAGTCCCGACGCTCCCAGTGTGTTTCCCCAATAACATGTCTCCAGCGCTGAGGAAAAGCCACCTGATTCTAACGGTCCTTGCTCAGTGATTCCGTAGCAGTGAGACTCAGTGTAACTGTGATTGGAATCTGGTCTGTGCTTTGATTTGCATCCTGGCCCAGGAAGCCGTGGGAAGCACTCGTTCGGCCACATAGGCCACTACAGCAATCTCTGCCCCACTCGTACGAGCTACGCGTGCTCTGTGTAAAGCGTTACACGTACGGTTTTCCCCTTCTGCTGAAAGTAAAGCCTTTGGCCGAACCGACGTTTACTGTTTATTTGAAAGGCCCCGTTATTTACTGCACACACAGCCAGACAACTTCAGCCTCTTGCTAACTATGGGGCGGGGACGTCGGGGATAAAGTCTCTGGCTCCAAAACCTCTGAAGCAGGACTGGCTGCTGCTTTATTTGAAAGTGCTGGGCTAGGTTTTGGCACGCGTTCGGCTGATGCAGGCAAACTCCAAATCTCCTTGCCAACAAACCCAGCAAACAGGCCACTCGGAATGTGAAAGCTAACAAAATAATTCTACAGCGGGGGGTTAGCGAGACAATGGCTGCTGGGGAACAGCTGACCTTGGGTTTCACTGAGCTTTTATCCAGCATTCTCGCTTTGTATCACGCGTTAACCGCTCTGTACATAGTTTTGGCCCCATTCTTCTGGGCGCAGTATAAATTCGGCCGCTCGGCCCTGGCCCCTTCACTGGCTCAAGCAGGTACTGGTCTCACTGGTAAGAATTTTCTCTTTATTGTACTTTTTCGATTTTCTTTCTGTTTCTCCTGCAATCCAAAGTACATGTTCTGAAGAATAACCTAGACCCATATTACGAATGCAATAAAGACATGGCCAGCAATGGCTGTCGGTGTGTGCGTCCACTGGCGTAACTAACAGAGGATACCAGCGTTTTTGGAAGTGTATTGTGGCTGATTTCGTTACAGTCGTCGGAGCAGGTCAGCAGCCTGCCCCTTCGTTCCATGCAGTTTAGCGGGTCAACTTGCTTCACATCATTTCCAGCCTACTCAAATGGGGTGGCTTTGAAAATCCCGCAATTACTGGGCACATGTTCCTTTCTGGGGAGCCTGTGCGAATGGAGCAGGGCAGGACGTTCTGCGGCTGTGTGCTGCATGGAGACGCTGTGTGCATCTCACCCTATGCTGCCAGGATTCATCTCTCCCTGACACAAAGGCCAGGCTGCCTGGCCGGTTTAAATTGCTGAGGTGGGTGGTGGAAAAAGCTTCCCAGATTTGAACTGTGTAAACGTGACCTGCTTTAGCAAAGCCCTTGTTTAGACAGACTCCATGGGGCTCACCCCTCCTGTGTTATTGCTAATATTCTTTGGGCCAAAATTTGGAGGGTCTCATGCAAGCTTTCCTCAGGTCAACGGCAAGTGGATTTCCACTGATGTCCCTGGGAGCCTTTCCGCCCTAGCCCACACACCCGGGTCCCACTGCACTTTCCATGGGACTCTAAGGCATGGTTGGGTTGCACCTTTGTTAGTGTTGTGCAAGCTCTAATTCCATGTCTACAGAACAAACGATAGGAAAGTCACTTGCCTCCAGCGTGCTCCTGCCTCTCGTGAGTGTACAGAGAGCCATAGGTTGCTGTCCCTTCCTCTTGCCTTGATTTCTTTGCAGCTGGCTTGTACCATCTCTCCCCTTCGGACGAATCATTGTGCGCTATGCAAACCTCCCAGTTTTAGTAAAATTCCAGTACCGTACAGTTCAGAGGGGTGAAGGAGATGCCTGCCCCATCTCTGGCCCTGCTCCACACAGGTTCCAGCAAAATGGTGCTTAGAAAAAGCATCTAGAAATCCCCCAATGTTGGTCATTTCTGTGGGTTCTTCAAGTGGTGATTGGCCAGTAATCCAGTCACGGGAGAAGTGAATTACTGAGAACGTGGCTGGATGCCGGGGAGATGGGTGAAATATATGGACCCAAATAGAATTCTGGTTCAAACAATCAACGCCAAGTTGTAACTGTTGGAATTTCCCTCCCGAAGAACCAGGTCCTCAGTTTCACAATGGCTTCCGACCATCAGATGCCCGCCTCGACGCAACAACAAACCAGCTCCAAGGTCAGTAGATGCTTCTGTGATGGCTGTGGAGTGAGTGATCTGGGCAAGCACAGGGCTTGCCCAGCGATTGGTTACCCAGCAGCGTAAGCAAATGAACGTGCGTGTCTGTTTGTTACTCCAGTCCCATCCATGCCAAAGGTGCTCTTCTCTCTTTGAGGCAGTAGGTTGGGCTATGAACTGCTGAGCTCTTCCCTACTCAGCAGCTGCTTGCCGGTGTAAATCTAGTGACCTCTCCTGGTCCCTTCCAGTGTCTATGGCTCTGTGATTGTACCTAACAAGCCCTTTGCCTGTCCTAGACCAGCGAGGAACCTTGCAGCCGGGATAGAGTCACAGTCTCCCCGCACGAGTATCTCCTCCAGGAGGAAAGAATCCAGAGGCTGTGGGACAAAATAAAGAGGCTTCCCCACCCTGTCTAGTCCAATATCAGCAGCTTCCTCGGCCTTCCCGGTGTTGTTGGGTCCTCTCAGTAAAGCACGGGGACAAAAGAGCTATTTATCAGCCATTCACCAGGGAGAGGAGCACTCCCATGGGGAGCTTCATGAATCCTGCAAATTATCAGCCAAAGTCTTGTGTAAACAGCAGCAGCGGCTGTGTGAAAAGTAACTCCTCAAGCGCTCTGTCCAGAAGAAATGAGAGAATGCCCCAAGATTAGCTCTTTTGGGGCCAGAACTACTCAGCGTTGCTCATTCCTGTGATTTTCTTGTGAGGCTCACAGGGTTTGGTGTTGATCTTTAAGGCCCCAGCTCCTGGAGTCCTGTTCTTATGTGAGACTAGGCACAGCTTTCATTTCAAAACAAAGTTTCCAGCCCTCACTTTGTATAGAGAAGGGAAAAGGGGACTCTGGGAGGCCTAGAAAACGAACCCAAATCTGGTGTTTTTCAAAACCTCATCGATTGTGACAACTTAGGGCTGGCCGTGCTGACTCAGGGTGCGTCTGCTCTGCAATTAGACAGACCCAGCTGCTGTGTGCAGCCGACTTGGACTCAGGGGCTGGTTAGCTGTGGTGTAGACTTGGGGCTCTGGCTGGAAGCTGGGTTTTAGGACCCTCCCACCTCACAGGATCCAGGAGACAATTAACCAGCCCCTTAGCCCAAGACGGCTGGCCCGGGCCAGCCACAGGTGACTAACTGCGGTGTAGACATACCTTCAGAATAAAAGGCAGGATTTCATGTGTTAGAAAAAGGATCAAGACCTGTATGGGGGGAGGAAGGGGGTGGGGAACCCTGGTCTCGTATTACCCTCATCTTGGGACAAAGGGACTAAGTTTGGGAACTCGGACTTCCCCCAGCACAGAGGTGACAGCCCTGCTCATATGCTCAAATTGGAAGTCGGTGGAAAGACGGTCATTGACTTCAATGGTGTCCTATCAGCCCTCATCCCATTTCGTGTGCAGACGCACCAGATTTCCCCTCCTCTGCTCCACTGACCCACAAATCTGCTGAGCTGACAGGCCCGGCTCGTTGGATGCTGTGTTAGTATGCGATGGCCATCGCTAAGCCCAGTTTATTTTGTTCGGGATCAGATAGCATTGGGAAAGGCTGCCGCAATTGGCGTGATCTAGAGCTGTGATCTGAAAGCAGACGGTGGAGGTGGCGCAGTCAGGCTTTAAAACACAGCCCTGGTCGGTAGTTTCACAGTGAAATACGTGCTCAGCTCTGGATAGCTGGGTGCTGGGGGGACATGGGTGAGTTGGGGAATTCAGGGAGGAGCTACAAAAATGAGTAAGGCTTACGGTAAACGGGCTAAATGATGCCTGTGCTGAGCCCACTAAGGATAATGACGTTGGACCAGGGCCGAATTCAGCCCAAGGGTTATAGTTTGGGGTAAACAGTGAGCAAAGCGACACCAGACATGCGGCTGGGTCTGGACGGGTACAAACACTGAGGAGAGGCGTCTTCTGGGTAGTTTGTGACTCAGACACATGAAGAAATCAAAGCTCAGGATGGGCATCCAGAGACCTGCCATGGGTCATGCAACAGCTTCCCTCAGGGCCAGGCTGGGAGTCAGACCTGCCAATGGGGAGTGGGCAATTGCCCAGGCGTCTTCAACCCCTCTTCTCTCTCGCCGGTATTAGATCGTCATTTTCGAGCAAGAGAATTTCCAAGGTCGCTGCCATGAACTTAATGCAGCTTGTTCCAATCTGAAGGAGGCCGGAATGGAGAGAGTGGGTTCCATCCTCGTGCACTCTGGACCGTACGTATCTCGCACGGGTGACGCTGGGATTGAAAGTGGTTGGGTGAGCCTGCGTAAAACAAGATAAAATGAAGATGTGAGTCACGGCATTTATTATACCACATGCGTCATTTCTTGGGATGTGAATTTTTCCACACCTTGTGCATGCAGGCTAGAATGTTTACTTCTGCCTGGGAATTCTCCGCTCACCTCAGGGGTCGTATGCTGACTTTTAGCACTCAGGCTACATCTGTTAAAAGCTTCTAAGGCGGCTTCGTGTTTCTCAGAGTTCAGCAAGTTGCTCTTGGTTTTGCTCTCATCAGCTCAGAAAACTTTGCTTTCTATATGGCTCTCGTCTGTTGTAGCTGCTGTGAAAAGTTTTTATCTGCTAACCCCCAAACCAGCTAGTCTCTGGTATTTTCATGTGTTGCTTTCCCAAAATCACAGTTTTCAGCCACTGTATGGAGAACTCTTGTCAAACATTCAGCATTTTCTCCTGGTGCTTGAATTCCCCTGGTTAAAAACATACTGTTTCATACACCACATTTCTCTGAGGTATAAAGTATGCATCAAACATAGCCAGAAGCCCTTCCTAGTCATCTTCATGACTGTCTACAGTAAAGCCAAAAAAATGAAAGATAAGGTCTGTCTGCTTCCCTCTAGGATTAAATTAAAGAAGATACTTGTATGGCTCCAGTTTTTTTGTGGAAGTTGGTAGCAATGCAAAATGTTATTTCAGCTATCAGTTGTGAAGGTTTATCAAAGCTGAAGTTCTCTGGGGCATTGAAGAGTGACAAGTTAATGAGATCCTGTAATCTTTATTGCTCTGTGTTTGCAACGGTTGTAGCTCTTTTCCTTCTGTTTCTGTTCTTAGTTTACTTCTGACGCCATGTCATACTCCCGTACCAGACACGGCCTGGCTACAGAGCTTACTTATATACACCAGTGCATTCATCATATGATCTTTTAATGGGTGTGGTTAAGGTTAGCTTAAATAAGATATTTTACGCACATTACCATTTAGGGGCAGAACAGTATAATACGAGTTAGCATTTAATTTAGAGAACAGTGCAGCATACCCAGTATAGTAAATAAATACCTAGGAAGCCAATTTGATTTCTCCATGCAAACAGCAAAAGAAGTATTTCCCTGGCTGTCTGCTGAGGAGCTTGGGGAAGCTTTGAAAATAGAAATTTCTATTGCTTTGCCCATCTCCAATATTTGTACTTTGTTCTTTTCCAGCTGGGTTGGCTATGAACAGGCTAGCTGCAAAGGGGAGCAGTTTGTGTTTGAAAAAGGCGAGTATCCCCGCTGGGATTCCTGGACCAACAGCCGGAAGAGTGACACCATAGGTGCCCTGAGACCCATCAAGGTGGTGAGAGCACTTGTGTGAGACACCGGTCAATATAAATCGGTCAGGCAAAGACCTGGTCATGAGCCTCTTCAGGGCTTCCCTCAGACTGAGAGCTGAACAAGACCAGCGCTTCTGAGCTTTTCAAACTGGCATGCCCCTGTGTCCTCAAATGCCTGCTGCTCCCACATTCTCCCAATTTGTAAATCTACTGTGCACAGATTGCCACCGAAAAGTTGTACGCCCACAGGAAAGCAGGAAATGTCCTACTAGATCAGACCAGGGGCCATCTAGGCCTGTCTCATGTCTTTGTCAGCTGCCTGTGCCACATGTTTCAGAGGATAGTATGAGGGAACCATAGAATGGACAGTTATGGGGCCGCCTGCCCCATGGAAGTTCGCTGGTAAACTGCTAAGGGTGGTCAGTCAATATTGCACCATCCTGTGAGCAGGCTGAGCTCCTCTTGGCTAGACTGACCTGAGCCCACTCTCTCTGCATTCAAATCTTGTTGGGAGGCTTACACTCTCTTTTCAGACTCCCTCATAACTTCCCTGGAGGGTGCCCTGTCCCCTTGCTAACCCTGACACAGCGTCTACCCTCTCTTCAGGATAGCCAGGAACACAAGATAGTCCTCTACGAAAACCCCAGCTTCAGCGGCAAGAAGATTGAGATCATAGATGATGATGTGCCCAGCTTCCATGCTCACGGCTACCAGGAGAAAGTGTCATCTGTGCGGGTGCAAAGTGGCACGTAAGTACCTGGGATGGGTCCACACAACCCGGGCTCCTGAGTCTCCTTCTCCTACCTCTGGAATCTAGGAAGCAGGAACAATATCATTGATTGCATCAGATCCTGTCCCCACAGCCCGTATCGTCTCCATAACAACATTAGATTCCCGGCACAACTGCCCACCCTGCTGGCACCATCTCTGCTGCTTGGCATGGGATGGGTCTGAGCAGAAGACGTGTTGCTGGATGGCTCTAGAGAATTAAGAACCTTTTGCCCTGATGCGTGAAGTCTCCTGAGGCCAGTCCAGCATGTGAGGAGGTAGGAGGGAAGCTCCTTTGGGCTCAGGAAGCTCCTTTCACTCAGAGGTTTCGTTGAGTGGCTCTGAAGTGGAGGCAGTTCTGGCCGACACAGCAGCATTAGTGACCCTGGCCAGGTCTGGAGGAGAGTTTGGTTCTCCGCTCACAGTGCAGAGCGGTGCAGGGAGGGGTGATGGCTGCTGTCCTGGGTGGGTTCTCCTGCTCTGACTTCGCTGCGCTTTCACTTCGTAGGTGGGTCGGGTACCAGTACCCTGGCTATAGGGGTTACCAATACCTCTTTGAAAAGGGGGACTACAAAGACAGCTCAGAGTTTGGGGCCCAGCACCCCCAGATTCAGTCCGTCAGGCGCATCCGCGACATGCAGTGGCATCAGCGAGGGACCTTTCACCCCACCAACTGAGGCCCCCCTCCCCTCCTGGGCGCCTGCAGGAGGAAGGGAACCAGAGCCAGCTTCTATGTGACCTGCAGATGTTTGCCATGGGCCTTGCTCCCCCACCTGCCATGGAGTGACTGCCGCTGCGCTGCGGCTGCTGCTGAAGCAACTGAATAAAGCTTTGAGTTTCAAACTCTTGGAACTGGTCCTGTTTCTCTCGGGGGATGTGTGTGTGTTGAGACACGTGAAATAAATCTCTCCTGTTGTCCTGGGGGATGTGCCGGAGGGGACTGCCAGTTCTGAGCTCTTCCAGACCCATGTGCTCCTCTCAGCCTTCCATGGTTCCGGCCCAAAAGCCCTGACGTGGACTTGGCTCAGAGCGGGACAGGAGTGTGGCTGCTTCTGCTTTCTTGTGCATTTGAGGGGAAGAGGCTGGGACACCCCTACATCTATCCTGGAGCAGCTTCCTGCCAGCAAGGGCCGTAGATCTGATAGCCAGGGTTGGAGGACAGGCCAGATTCCCCCTGGGCCGTTGACATTAGGGCCTGCCCCGGGGGGAATTTTGCCCTCCCAGTCACGTTGCATTAAGGAATGCTAATGGGTTGAGAGAACTGACCCCTTTGGTGGCTCCATCAGGAAGTGAGAGAAATGGTTTTTCCTGTGAATAATGTAGCACCGCTCTCGGTTTGTGTTCCAGTGAGGTACTGTACACCCAGGGTGAGGTCTCAGTGGGGCACAGACTGAATTATCTCTGTGTTTTAATTATCATCAAACGCAATCAAGCTTCCAAACAACCAAAAGCGGGAGGGGAGGAGGAGGCCTTTTTTCAGGTGGAACCATTTGTCCAATTAAAGTGCAGTGATTTGACTCCCACAGCAGAGTGAATACTCACAAATATATTCTGTGCTAGATCCAAGCACGTCTTGGCCGACGTGTTCGCTAAAGCACGAAGGCCAGCGTCAGGACTCCTGGGTTCTCGTTCTGCTTCTGTCGCTGACCTGCTGCTTGACCTCAGACAAATGGGGCCTGTCTCATCTTCCACCTGTAACAGGACCCAAATAATAATGAGCTGTCTCCCAGAGCTGCTGGGAAACTTTGTGCAAGACTGTGGAGGCACGTATAGATGTGCAGAGTTCTGTTAAATATCTAAGAATGGTAAATGCTCTCAGCAGTTCCTCCTGGACAAAGCACCATTCCTGGATGTTTCGAAATAACCCACGTGACCTGGGAGCTGTGCAGGGCGAGTTCCCCCGCTTCCTGCGTTTTAGTCTGATGCTTTCCAGCCTCTTCTTAGAATAACAGTTCTGTGCAGTCTTTGCTCTGAAAGCCAGATGCTTTGGATGGCCACTGTGTGTCCCCACAGCCTCACCCAAGGCTGTTTAATTGGCCGTTGCTGTGTGGATGTCAGAGAGAGCCTGTCCCAGGTCCCTCACCAGCGACTGATGGTGGAGTTTGGGTGAAGCTTTTACTCTCTGCCTTCCCCCAGTTAAAGGGGAACTCCAGAGAGCTGGGTGTGGCAATGGCCTCCTGGAAGCAATGTAAACCCTAAGACGAGCTGTGGTTCCCTTTCGCTTCTTCTGTCTCTGACGGCTGGCTCCGGGGGGGTGAAGTGCTGGGATGAGCTCTCACCACCTCCATGAGAGTCCGTTGTACTAGGGGGACGATCAGGTGGGATGAGGGCTGGACGGGAGGGAGATGCCTCACGTCAAAGCAGGCCTCTGAGCAAAGCAAAGGGGTTTCCATGTTCCTAATGAGGTGAGCCTCACCTCTGTTTCTTTTTGGTCTCCTGTTCCCCTTCCCGCGGCTTCTCCAGGCAGCTCCCTGGGAAAGGATGACCTTCCAAGCCAGGCCTGTCTTTCCCCTACTCACCTCGTGAGCTCAACGCGCACTAACCCGCCTCAGCACGGTGTGCTCCCTGGCTCAGTTTTTAGGAGAGAGGCGAGGTGAAAGCCCACGAGTCTTCTTTCAGACTGAGCTCTCGGGACAGGGACTTTCCCAGTATCTAGGCCCTGTGGGGCACCCAGCACGTAGCTGGCGCTTTACAAGTAAGAGCGAATAAAGAATTGCTCCAAATAGACTCGCTGGGGTCCATGCCAGGGGCTCTGTGGGGCTGGAAGACTCTGCAGTCAGGGTATCGGGGTGTCCTGAGGCTGTTCAGATCATGCAATTTGTGTGGCTACCATCAAGATCTCCTCTGCATGGAGCTGGGGTTAGGGCTGGGGGAGCCTCTTGGAAGGGTAGGAGAAGGACCGAAAGGAGATGAAAGGTTTCTCATAAGAGCTGCCAGAAATGCTCTTGGGGTGGGAGACCTGCGCCCGCCTCCTGAGGGACCAGAAACGTGACACTTGCACCCCCTGTCCCCCTGGCATGAGCTCTGCGTATCAGCATGTTCTGAACGGCCACCTGCCATGACTGGGACTGCTGCGGTGGAGGGTAGGAAGTGTGTCCATCGGGTGCACGCATATCCCAGTGCAGGACTCCCCTCGACGTGCCCAGCCAACATTCAATGGGGTGCGATGGCCAGCAAAGTCAGACCCCCATGCAAACGGCATCGCTGGGGGGTACAGGGCAGCAGCTTGGATTTTGCCTCCTGCTACCTCGGCTGGTGTGAAACAAAACAAACGCAGCTCTGATTGTGGCACGGCAAAGGCCTCACCCTGAAGGAGAAAAGATGCTTTCCTGCTATGTGGCTCTTCACGCTTCCCCAGCCAGACTCAGAGTTCCCAGCACCTGAGAGCAGATGGCCAGCGCTCTGCAGACACCCCACTGCGGCACTCAGCCGTTCACGCATTTCTAAGCCACGCTTTTTTAGGGAAGGTTGTGCCATGTGGGGAGGGAGCCGGTTCTCGGCTCTGTGCAGAGGCACGATGGACAGAGCCCCCAGAGAGATGGGGTGACTCATGGGATGAAGGGAACGAAGGGGTGAGAAGTAACAGGCATCAGAGCCGGAGGAAGGGGAGGGTGGGAACGAAGGGACTGTGTAATGCTGCACGTCAGGGACAGCAGGAAACTGGCGTTCCCAGCGTGGGGAAGGAAGACTGTCACGTGGCTCATTTTGCTGTGACAGGGTCCCTTCCCCCGGGATGTGTGTATCTGCACGCTTGCTGAAATGCACGGTGGATCCAGAGGGGGGACAGCCTGCCCCTCCAAAGCCCTGTCTTCTATATTTGGGGGCCCAGCTCCAGTCAGGCCAATGGGGGGTTAGTTAGTGGCAGGCCTCGCGCCCCCCCACGGCGGTTCTCTATGCACTCTACTCCACTGAAGTAAAACTGAGGGAACAAGGAGCCAGCTTTGACTGACTTTCTGACACAAATTACAGTGAAACGAGGAAGGCCAAAGACACCCTGGTGCACAGACCTCTCCACCTCTTGCAGGTCCTTGCGTAGAATTGCTGTGGGCTGCCAGATTTTGCCCCATGAATGTAGGCAGCTCCTGTGTCTCGGAGCTGGTCCCCTTGTGCCGCAGAGCAGCTCTACACTGTCTAAAGAAACCGTTTTGGAAATGCCCATTGGAACGGGGCTATGTCGTGCGTGGATCACTGGCCACATGTTGCTCTGAAATGTCAGCGGTTCTTTCCCTCCGTCCTACTGGCACTTCCCTCTCTCACGCGGGGCTTCGTAGAGCTGCTTTTGTATGAAAATTTGTGGATTTCTCTAAAAAGGAACTTACTCCAGGGCCGAAACACACTGCTGGACGAACCCACCAGAAAGAGGAGTTTTGCATGGAAATAGCGGTACAAGCTCCGTCGTGGTGAGCGAGGAGTTGATTGCTCCAGCTTCTCTTTTTGGATACGAATTGGAGGTGCCTTTATCACTTCAACGGGAGGAAACGACCTTTTCCCTGAACCCCGGGTGTTGCATTAGAGTCAGGGCCTGGCTGCAGAAACCTGCTGCAGTTGCAGCTCTGCTACGCGAGAGACCAGCCGCAATGATAGGAAAGGAAGAGCTGCGCCACGGACAAACTGCTCACAAGTCGAATACAGTGTGTCCGGGGAAGAGGGGACGAAGTCAGAAGGAATGGCGTGAATCTGCCGCCCTTGTTCTCTGTGTCCCTTGGAGCGACCTGCGTCTGTTACAAGTTTGCAAAGGCGCCCCTGATGATGGCGTTTACACGCCGAGGCTCTGATTCTCCACTGCTGGGGTCTCCATCTACCCTGCGGGACATCAAACCCGGCCTCAGCTGGCAGTGTTTGCTTGCCCTGGCACTCTGCTCGGCTCTGCGGTGTGGCACCTTTTGCGGTCAGCACGCAGGCAGCTTGTCTCTCAGTGTGTGGAGCCATCTCCTCTCCAGCCTCTTGAATTATTTACCGGACGGAGGCGGTGCAGCAGGGCTAATTAGCTGCGGGCGCCTCTGCTGCCAAGCGTACCCAGAAGTGGCTCGTGCGCACAGCAGGTGTTCTTGTTTTTTATTTTTTGCAGTAGCAGACGCTGTCTGGGGAGCATGTTTCTCTCGCCCTGGGGCTGAGCCCAGCTTGCCTGTGCAGGGCGAGAGTCTCGTCTCTGTCTGTAACGAAGCAAGGACCTGAGCGGAGGGCCTCACAAGGGGCGTCACTGACTACGCTGCAGGGGCGAGAACGGGCAGGCAATGTCAGTCCACCAGCCTGGGCAGAGCAGGAATGGAAGGGCCTGCAGATGCGGCCAGTTTTCTGAATCCTTGGCCGTTCTCTGGAAGCCTCTGGCCTGGCTGCTCTCGCCCTGAGCCCTGCAGATGGCTGGGCTGGAGTTCAGCCAGGGTGAGAGGCTGAGCCTGTCTGCCAGTGGGCGTCCGGAGCTGCAGGCTATTTTGAGCTGCCTGCTCACAGCATGGAGGAAGAAAGTGAATGCGATAAACCCTTCACTGGCCAGGGCTGTGGGCTGGGGACGCTCCTTTTCCACGACACACACGCAATGCATTGGGGCTGGCGTGGCCTGTGGCAGCGCTCGGGGCCCCGGGAAGTTGCGAGAGGCTGTGTGACCGCCTTGTTAGCGATGGCATTTGTAGGAGCGAACCCTGACTGTCCTGGGACGGCACTTTTCCTGAGCCTAACTGCAACATGCTGCGCTTGGTTGTTTTCTTCTCTGCCTTTGCACCCCTCAGCATCTTTAGCCACTGTTCACCATAACCTTCAGCTCAGGCCTGGACTAAAAGCCGCTCTCGTTCCCTTGCAGGGCCATGGCAAGCCCAGCAGCTGTTTCTTTCCACCTCCTCTATGTTGGGGCATCCGTCCTACTCTCCTGCTACTCTAGCTTTCCTTGGGGTGCGGCCAAAGATGCTTACCTGAGCCCCTGATACATTATTGTCCCCTCTTCCTCGTTCAGTTTTAAGCTGAGAGAATTCAAGCAAACTGACCCTGTGGCCTCAGCAACCTGTCTTTGCTTCAGGCTGGGGTGTCCCCCCTTTGCGCTATGTTCCCTTCCCCCACGACAGTAGTTCAAGTCTGTCATTCCCGCAGGGCTCCCTTTTCCTGCTGAACAGCTGCCTCCCTGTGCTCTGGATGTTATTGCTCCTGTCCGCGGGGAGCCCTGAGAAATCCTCGCCACCAGTGATGAAAGAATGTTAGTAAGGACACCCCGCCTGCCTGGGTTTAGGCAAAGAACAATAACTCCTGACATCAGGTTTCCAGGCCATAATCAACAGGCAGGCTTGTCACCTGCCTTCCCAGAGACTAAAACCCAGATATTTAACCCACTATTTGCTGTGTCAACTAGGCTGCAAGGATGAGTAGCCTCCGGAGCCACACGTGTTCTCTGCGAAGAGGCGTTAGTCCATCCAGCTTAGAGCTTGGGTGTTTTACACGTCAATCCCAGGTGCAAGTGGTTTAGGACTGAGAGTTGTCTCACTGAGCGTCAGTAGGCAGCAGGACAGACGGTGGTTCAGGTGTCGTGTCTGCGGATGCGTATCTAAGGCGTGTCACGCTGGTGTGCCAGTCTGGGCTCCGAGAAAGGCTAAGTGATGCGCTTTCACCATACGCCTGCTCCTGCGTCTTGCTGAAATCATAAACAAACAGAGTCTTCCAGCTCTTTCATGAAGCAACATTGGCTTCTGCCTCTTGCCCAGTCTTCTCATCGCGAGAGAAGAGGGAAGAAAGTTACGTTCCCTGACGAGGGCAGATGTAGCAAAGGGGTTTCGCCATCATCCGCCTCTCCAGAAGAAGTTCCCCATGGTGGTGGTGAACAAAGCTGCAGGGGGTCTTGTTTTGCGTTGTCGAAGTAACTGAATTTCCCCAAACTGTGGCCCGTTCTGGGCTCTGGACATTAACGCAGCAGGGCTCTCCTGGCTCACCTGGGAAGTGGCACATGCCCATAAAAAAGTCATGATCTTTGGCCAAGCTTGGGTTGCATTTCCTTATACACCAGATTCCCTGCTTTGCCTGCCATACCTCGCTCCCTCTGCAAAGACAGCTCAAGCCCTGTGCATTGTAACCGCCCTCCTTCCACGTCTGTCACTTGCCCCGCAATAGTAACTTCCCAGTGATCCATATTGGCTCCAATGAGTTCCATCTGGCTTTTGATGCACAGGTCTAGGAAGCAAGCCAAGGCATGTTGACCCTAATGAAACATGTCACTGAGCCTTTTATCAGCAGATGGGTTTTGTGAATTTCTCTGGCGAACCTCACAGTATCTCTGCTGCTTTTCTATTATAGACCCTGGCCTATTCGTTAGCATGATGGCTGTGCAATGGGTTCTGCTGACATATCTTTCCAATTATTGATATTAGAGGCGTGCTGTTAGCACCACTTATCATTAAGGTTGCCTGATGCTTTCAGGTACCAGATTCTGTCTTCAGTTGCTTATAACTTTGCCAGACATTTGGATGAGCCAACAGTGAACCCTTGTTGCCAAGATGGCTAACGGCAGATTGGGCTGCATCAGTCGGAGTGTTGCCATCAAATGGAGGGAAGTGATTATTCCTCTCTGTTCGGCTCTGGGGAGGACACATCTGGAGTATTGTGTCCAGTTTTGGGCCCCCAATACAGGCAGGATGTGGACAAACTGGAGAGTGTCCAGCAGACGGCAACACAAGTGATGAGGGGGCTGAGGCACATGATGGAGGGAACGGGGCTGGTTTAATCTATGGAAGAGAAGAGTGAGGGGGGATTTGGTAGCAGCCTTCAACTACTTGAAGAGGGTTCCCGGGGGGATGGAGCTGGGCTGTTCTCAGTGGTGGCAGATGATGACAGAACAAAGAGCAATGGTCTCAAGTTGCTGGGGGGGAGGTCTGGGTTGGATACTAGGAAAAACTTTCAATCAGAAGTCTTTAAGGCCCAGCTTGACAAAGGGGATGATTTAGTTGGGGTTGGTCCTGCTTTAAGATCAGTGTTTCTCAACCTCTTTGATACCAGGGACTGGCTTCCTATACTGTATCAGGGAGATCTCAGGCTTCCTATACAGTATCAGGGAGATCTCCAGGACCAGTGCTTGTTGAGAAACACTGGATTAGAAGATGACAGCCTGAGATCCCTTCCAACCCTAATCTTCTGCGATTCTGTGTCAATGATTCTAGGTACAATAGTCTATAAGTCGCTGAACAGATCTTTGGGTCATTTGCTGTGGCTGCCTGTGTCCTGAGGGATATATTCTTGTATAGCTCCTGGAAATTCCATCTTTTTCTCTTTACAGGGGAAACTTTGGAGGCTTTGGAGCCTACATGACGAAGAGAATTCTGATAATAGAAGATGTTTCAATCTAGCAGACAAAGGTAAACAAGATCAAATGGCTGGAAGTTGAAGGTTGACAAATTCAGGCTAGAAATGAGGTGTACAGTTTTAACAAGTTAATTAGCCATTGGAACAATTTACCAAGGGCTGGGGTGGATTCTCTAACATGGAAAATCATTAAACCAAGACTGGATGTTTTTCTAAAAGCTCTGCTGTAGATCGAACAGGAGTTAGCTCAGAGAGGGCTTAGTGCTATGATGAAAGAAGTCTGAGGAGAGGACTTCAACCATCCCGTCCCTTCTGGTCTTGGAATCTATAACTATGAAAGGTTCCTCTGCAGTAAGCCTGGCTAAACAGAAACCTCCTGTACAGAAGGCCACTTGTTTAACGCTGGACTTGCTAGCAATGAGACTTGGACAGGAGGTGGATGTGGCCTTTTCCAGATCCGTGAGTTCCATCCTACCTGCCTCACATCTTGCTTTGTGTTAGGGCTAATCATTACGGGGGCAAGTAAGAGGACAAACCATGCTAACTTTCTCCAGGTTTCACGTGGCTAATGGAGGGGTTTGCTTCTGCCTGTACTTGATTAGTGCCATAGCTGAGGGATGAGGGAGGCTCTACGGCCAGCTAGCTGCTGGGTTTGCCGAAGGCATCCTTGTAGCACGTTCTGCATTGGCTTTGTGATGGGATATGAAATGCAGATAGGTGCATGGGATGTTATTTTTAAAAGCATGTTTTGAGTAGACGTCTGGGGTTCAAGGTGCAGCCTCATGGAGTGAGACTGAATCGAAGCCATGACTGGGTTCCAGAGACATGCATTTCAGCAACTTTTTGCTCAAAAGTGCAAGCGCTTACTCCCACAGTTTTTATTCTAGTGCTATCTGCCGGTCCCTGCCCCTCCACCTTGCTTCCTGCCTTTTCTACCCCATGAAATGGTGCCTAGCTGGGTGGGAAAAGCTGGTAAAATCCTGCCCTACACACCCCTACCCTTTGCTTCTAACTTTCCTCCCATCCTTCCCCCTCCAAAGCCTGTTACTACCGCACTCCCCACCTGATCTGGGAGGGCTTGCTAACAACGCTACTGCCGTCAGCCCACTGTATATATTCATAAGACCCACACCTCTCCCTTACGGTGGGAGGCCTCAGCGCTGGGTGCAAGAATAGGTGCAAGAAGGCTCAACAAGAGGCTCAAGAAATAAAACTATTCTTCAGACCCTCAAGCCTATTTCATTCTTTTCACTGGACAGGCAGGAGACATGACCCTGTGACCTTCAGAAACCAGTATCTCCACCTTTCATGGCAGTTTTCCAAGGTGGCCATTTTCTTTGCATCCCATTTCTGAAGGCTCTGTTGTGCTCTCTGAAACATCGAGAGTTGAGGCAAGCTGTGAGTATTTGTGGCAGAGTCACTGGGTGATTTCCCCCCATGGCCTGTTTCTCCGCTGAAAATTAATCCTGAGCAACTGTTAAAATCCCAGATTTGCCAAGGAAAGGATTTTGTCATCTAGCAAGAGAAATGCAAAAACCACCTGTGTACGCAGAGATAAACATTATACGAAAACCACTGACTTGTGTTCCTTTCCAGCAACGCCTGAGATTTTGATGCCTTTTAATGTACCAGTCACTGTCTGCCAATACATCCCTCTCTCACACCTCAGGGAAACCAGGAAGCCAAGTTGCTTAAGACATATTCCTTCCGATACTTGGCAGACTTCAGAGGTCATTCTAAAATAGTTACTTTTGGATCTTTCACACATTTCGTTGGCAGCATAAACAGCATGATAATGCAACAGAATCAAGCCCTTGCATCAAGGTGAAACAAATATTTGCCATGCTTCCTTATGCCCCATCACTTTTTAATAGTTTCAATCAAAAGTACTCGCCTTTGGTTTTACTTGAAAGGTACATTAGCATGATATTGCATCAGGTGGAGGATGCATTGTCTCTCGGGATGGGAAAGCAAGTTTAATTTTTTAAAAAAGAGGACAATACAAATGTATTCATAGGCTTTCCTATGTTTTCCTATTGTCCTTAGCAATGCAGTATCGCTGGAGCCTAAACAAATGGCATTTGTACGACTGTTGTTTTGTGCCATATCTTGTTAGGAATCTGGGATACATACCGAGCCACGGTCAGAAAAATAATTGGAGAAAAGCAATAATCTTTAAAATCTGAACTGTTTACTTCTAATATCCTGGGGATCGTTTATCTGGTGTTCTGCGTGGGAACTCTAGATGCTAAATGAACCGACCAGGAAACCCTTTTCACCACAGTGCTGCAAGCTCTCACCATTTTATTGCAAGTCTCACAATATCTGGGTTTTTTCTTATAGCTCAAGACTGTGGAGTCAAGGGATTCTGAGAATCTCGGAAGTGTGGGGGTGAGAGGGGGGCATGGAGTTTAAAGCAAGTTTCTAGCACTCCCAGTTGCAGAGAAAAGCTTAAAAATGTACTTATGACAGCTCAAATGCCAGAAGGCAGTAAAAGGAACCAAAATTTTATTCCAAAGGGGGAGCCGTGTTAGTCTATTGTAGAAAAACAACAGAGTCCTGTGGCACTTTTATTAGTGTTTAAAAAAAAAATTAGGAATGATTTTTAAACACTTTGGCATGGCGATACTTGTCTCGTTTGCTGGGGGCTGTGACTGCTGCCTTTCGCTTCTGCAGACCTGGAAACCTGAGTCAAGAAAGAGTGAACAAATTGGGTCTCATCCCAGTGTCCCTGTTTGAAACTGCCTCACACAAATAGCCATACCTGCTTCAGAGAGGCTCCGGGCTGGAGAAAGAGCAGGGGAGTTCATTGGCTGAGCAGTGTGTAGCTGAGAAAATTGCTCATGGCCGGCCTGTTCTATGAAATTCATGCCCACGTTCTGGGAGTGAACAGAAGGTGTTCAGTGTAGGTTGCCAGCTTTATGGTAAAATGAGGATTCTGTTATCTGGGCTTGCTGCCATTTCTTAGGGAGTCACATTTTTTTCTCTCATTAAGGAAAGTGAGGCGAGAAAACGAGGAGGGGGGAATCCATAGAAATCGGAGTGAAGGCTTGCAGGGTGAGGCTCGACACATGTTAGGGATTCCCGGTTGATGGAGCAAGGAAACCTCAATACAGAATATGTGGACATTGTGAGAAACGATGTCAAAACGCCACCTGCCCTGGCAAGCGTCCATTCAGAGCTCAGTTTATTTTTTATAAAATCATCTTCGTTTATGGTCCTGGGTTTGTTTCTTTTTCATACTTGGGTGAAAAGTGTTTTTCAAATACAGTAATTTTCCATTTCATGCTTTGCATGCTGCAGCTCAAACACCGGATTAAAAAGGAAAAGGAAACGAGTTGTGACTAATCACAGCTAGAGCTCCAGGGAGGGCACCCATTACCTGAAGAGCTGTGTCCTTCGGTGGGCTGGCCAGGTCATTAGAGCAGGCCTTCAATATTTATAGCTTGGGGTATTGTTAAATCCTGGCCAAAATCCAAGCTAGTGTCCCAGTGAGCCAAAGGACATGTAAATATGCCTCTGTGCCAAGAATTTTGCGGCTGTTAGCAGGAGCAGGGGTTACCAGATTTGGTGCAGGGTTTAGACTGGTGTGTCAGACTTCAGTTGTTCTATCGTTTTCCATATCCACTCCTAATAGCATTAAGGGGAGAAAAGAGAGAAATGCTTACGACTGGCCTTATGTTAACAAATAAGCTCCCAGGCGGGATAAATGCTAATTAAGAAACAGCTCGTCTTCAAAGACCAGAATTGGAAATAGCCACCTGGAGACCTAATGGGATTAAAATGTATGAGAGGATTATAACAGCACTGTACAGGGTGAGTGAAGCTGCTCCCGCCCCATGCACTGGAGTCAGGCTTGGGGGTGGGCGGTTTCACCCCCAGCCAGCACTTCATTATTAAACAGCGAGGACAAAAACCCAAACACTTGATTAATCTGAGAAACCGACGGTACATGCAGGGAAATAATAAACCGACTGTACCCCAAGACTCTGCATTCGAGAGCCCTCCAGCACACGACTTTCAAAGAGCGCCGATGAATCTATTTGCTGGAGAATAAATGATTAGTTAGATGGCACTGGCCGTGCCTTCCTCCCTCTGGCAGATTTCCTGGGCAAACGCGAAGGCTGGCTGAAGGGAAAGTATTTCAATAAAACGCATAATTCAATTGCCAAACACCAGCGTAAGATTTGACTCCAACTCCAGGGGCTCAGGGTTATGTAATGACCACTGTGAGCTGTAATCTGCAATGCAGTTGCTTATCCAGACTGTGCGGGTCGTGCATTGGAAAGAACTGTTTTATTAGCCAAGCCTACTTTACTCTTCCACCCTCTGCTCTGCAGCTGTGAAGAGGATGGTAAGCAATGACCTGGTACCTTCATGAGGACAAAGGCATGAGCTTAGACTGGAAAACACCACTGGAAAAGAGGCGCAGTCTTGTAACAGTACCAACCACTGGAGCGGCTCCCTGAGGGCAATGCGAGGCTCTCGGTTGCATGCTGTCAATGAGCCCAATCGCAGCTCATGTACATTGAACCCCATCCAACACCCATTTCTAAAGTCGATGGAGCCAGCCGAGGCCTGGGACATCGTTAACGTGTCATGTATTGGGGCAATTCCAGCAATCCGGAGCCCTGCTGCACCGGATGCTGCAGGGATAGCCCAGCAGAGCTCCTCCACCCAAGAGCCTCTAGGCCAGGCAGAGCAGGTAGATGTGGGGTGGGGGCAGGGAGCAAACACTGGGATGACAGAAAATGGTGGCGTAGTGGCATTTTTGGGAGAGGATTCACTGGAGGATAGGCAGTGGGGGGTGCATGAGAGGAGAGAGGCTGAGGGATGGGAGGAGCGAAAGGGAGGAGGGGGTCTCTGAGGGAAGAGGCTGGAGGTAGCAGCCAGTGTCCAGCCAAAGGTGGAGAAAACGCTTGGCCGGGAAGCCATTGCCTTCTTACCCCAGCTGCTCCTGTGCCTGACCTGGCTTCTGCAGCTAGCTCCTCTCGGGAATTTCTTTCCTCCCCAATGCCACGTGGCTCAGGGCCGAGTGAGCGCTGCTGCGTGGGCCAACGGGGCCCTCGCGACATTCGTTTCTTCCCGCTGGAAGGTTCTCTTCCCTCCACCACCTCTTCCTCCAGCGCGGGAGTTCTCTCCCTTGCCTCCTGGCTGCAGCAGCCGGACAGTCGGGCTGGATGCTCAGAGGACCCTTTGCCAGGGCGCTGCCCCCATTTCATGGCCAGGCTCGCTGAGTGCATGAGACACACAGAACCCAAACTCTTCTTAGCAAGCTACATGGCTCACGGGGGAGCTGATGTGTAGCCTCCCTCTCCTGGAGCACAGTAGATTTGTCCTATGTCCTCCCTTTGCAGCTACACGTTGCAGACCTAATTCGGTGTCTTTCTGTCTACAGCCCTGGAAACCATTTGTAATGATATAATTGACTGAACTTGGCAAGAGCAGAGCACGTGAAGGACGTTGGTTGTCAGACAGAGCTAGGAATGGCTAATAACACAGCAGGTGGCATCGCTGGCCTCCCAGGCTAATGTTTATTCCTCCTCTGTTCCCAAAGCCCCAGCAGCTGATAACCAGCTGCCTGTGTCAGCCTGAGAACACTTAAAACTCATTTATACAGCAGGGGAGGAACGCTGCCAGCTGTGCAAACCAGGAGCGAGGTGGGCTCTGAGCCGGGAGAGGGGTGGTGAGGCTGTGACCAAGGCTGGAAGAGTTCCTGGCTGATGGGTAAATGGGAAGGAGAGTGAGGCGATATTATACCGGGAGATGGAGATGGAGCGAGTCAAGGCAGCAGGAATGACAATGCAAACGCAGGAGTCAGGGAAGGGCGTGAACGGAGCAGTAAGGAGGGAAAGGATGGGGAGGATAAAGGGGAAGAGAGCAGATGGCTGTGGGCAGGTTCAGTCAACACCAGCCGTCTGTTCCTAACATTTCCCATGGCGGTAACTGCCCTGGTAGGAGTTTTAGCCCTGCTCTGGCTGAATCATTGGTGTTCTGTCTACACTAGAGCGCTCCCCATTGCTGCTGCCGGGAGAGGTCCTGGAGTGGGGACTCTGGATCCCTGCATTGCGGATGGAGCACGAGCCAGGACGTTTCCTGTCCTCGGTGGGGCAGGTCTGTGGGGGATGGCTTATCTGGCCCACGGGGACGTACTTTAATGGACCAACTTTGGCGTTCAGACGTTTGGCTATCCCTGGCTTTGAGCCATGGGACTGATTCTGATCTCACCGCACATTTACACCCGTATCACTCCCTGGGGAGTCGCTCCTGATTGACATTGCTGTAGGTGTGAATCCAACCCATTCCTTTTAGTCAGTGCTCTGCTTCTGTGACAGCTCCCACCTTTCAGCTGAGGTCAGAAGGTTCCTCAGCCTCAGAGGAGCGAGGCGCTGGAGCAGCGTCCCAGCAGGGCAGGTACAAACAACCTTACTCGCTGAAGACGCAGCTTGAGGACCCCCAAATGGGATTATCTTGCAGTGCTGGCTGCGAGAGCTGGGACTGAACATGATGATCCAGGAGCTCTTTGGCCATGCTGCATCCTGTGGCTATGGCCGTGTGTGGACACAACGGTTCACCCAGCTCTTCGCTCTGCTGCTGGGAAGCTGATCATGATGTCCTGGCCGAATTCCTGCTTGGAGTAACGTGGCTTGAGCTAGCGACTGCGCTTTTGAAACCTCTTGAGCCTCTGCTCCCACCACACAGGGCTGAATCTCACTGGGTGGGTGCCGTGAGCTGTATTTGTCACATGGGCTATTCGGGGGCCCAACCTGTCCTTGTACGTGTGCAATTCCTACTGATTTCAAAGGGAGTTTTACACACATGACGATCAAGGTCAAGGTGCAGGTTTAAAACTTTTGACTGGGATTTTCAAAGGAGCCTGGAACAGTTAGATCCCCAAACCCCACTGACTTGGATGTCAAATACCCCTAGGTCCTGTCTTCTGCAGTCTGATCAAATTTCAGATCTTGCATCTTAATCCATACTGGTCTCAAGCAAGAAAATGTCTCCTTTCCTCTGGGCAAGGTGCCAGCTCTTGCTCCCCCTTACACTTCTATAGCTGGCAATTAAATCCTAACCAGAGAAAGCGAACTCCAAATGATCTATCTGTTGTGGTATGGCATTCTGGGCTAATATTAGTGCCCCTGTCTTGATAGAGAGATTAGCCGCTGGGGCGGATAATTGGAGTAAGGGCAGCCAATACCATTATATAATTTTAGGCTGTAAAAATAAACTGTAGGATTTCACACTAAATGTCAACATGAAAAGCAAAGAATCCGTCTTCCATCAGTGTAAGCTCTTGGGCAGCAGAAATGCCAATTAAGGAACATCTGTTGCTCGTAGTCTGGGAGAACTAGAAGTAATCACATGGCAAACTAATGGGATTAAAATATAGCACCAGATTATATTAGTGCAGCAAAGATCAGCTGCTGCGGCTGCTCTTATGAAATCAGTGCAAAAGTGAAAAACAACATTTCCCTCTTCAGGATGGAGGCCAGGCATTTCGTTACATTTTTGATCTAGAATCTGGAGTTCATGTAACAGCTGGGAGCTGGAGCCATGTGTTTTTTTCAAGATGCAGCTAAATGCTCAGGTAAAAGACAGTCTGTGCTGCGTTGATGAAAACCATCTTTTGGAAGAAGCTGCCTGATGTGCTGGGCTTTGCCCGGCCTGTGGATTACAGCAGGTCACCAGTGGCCTTAACTGGACTCTGGAGTCCAGTCAAATGGGCCAGAGCTTCTCCTGCGGACACAGTGGTGGTACCCTTGGGAAATCTCCGGGCTCCGTAGCTGTGCACAGCTTCTGGCCCAGTGGGAGGCCGTTCACTTGAGGCTTTCTCATGAGGGAAATGCGTGGTGCTGTGTGGTATATCCCAGGGCCCATCCTCTGAGCGCTGCAGGTGTGTCTGATGGGAGCTCACGGCACTCACCACCACTGACTCAGACCCTCCGCTCAACGCTTTAGTTTGCTTCAGCGGCGGTTAAAAGTTGGCATAGCAGAAAGCGTGGGGAGGAGACATGCAGAGAAGGGGCAAGTCTGAAAATCAGCATCCTCCAGCTAACACTGGATTCTTCTCTCCTACGACCCTTGTCTCTGGGGCTTGGAAAAGGACTCACAGCCCCTGCTGTCAAGGAGAGTGCTCCTGTGAGCAAGAGCCATGAATCCAGGCTGCTCAGATGCATGTGAGTTTGCAAGCTTGGAGCCAAGGCTGATACCCACCATTGGACAGTTTTCCATAGCGCTGGAAAACGTGTCCAGTCACCCCCGAGTGGGAGCGGAGCAGACAACAGGCACATTCTTTGCAAATCAGTAAATAAAAATGGCCTATTCTTTCGGGATGCTCATATGTCCCAAGGCAGACGTCATTTATATGAAACCTCTATTTAAAGAGCCTGGTAACAAAGCCATGCATCAAAAGAACAGAGCTGTTATCGGAGCAACCTACCCACCACATGATGCATTCCAGCGGAGGGACAGAATTCCTTCTTAGGCAGGCATGAGAATGGAATTCTGCTCACTGGTTTAAAGGCAAATGAATTCAAATTAAAACCAAATTCTTGATATGCATTCGGCCTTGAATTAGACCCCAGGCAGCACCAGTGAGGTAAAGCCGATTAGGGTCCCCAGGACTCATGATTGACTCCAGAGAATATAGGCGTGGCATCTTTAATAATCCCTTTTTACATGTTATGGCTATATAGAAATACCGGACAGATCTCCCTTTTGGTGAGAGGGAGGGAGAGGTAAATCCATAACAGGAATATGGAATAACCAGGCAAGAATTTTTCTTTATATTAGTGCCAACCCGCCCCTCACCCCCAGACTTCATGGCTTTTGTATTCCTGTCTGGCTAGAGCACTCAAAAGGTTCACAGTAAACTAGAGATGGGAAATGACTGATCAGAAATCCTCTTGCCACTCCACCCCTGCAAAAAAAATACACCATCATTTTCACCCAGGTCTTTACTTCTTGTGTAAGTATTTTAAGGTTTGTCTGGTTGTGTCACACCCTTGTATCTACGTCAAAATGTGATTATAAATGGGGAATCATGACCGAGTGGGTGTGTTTCTAGTGGGGTCCTGCAAGGGATTGGTTCTTGGTTCTATGCTGTTTAACATTTTTAATCAATGACCTGGAAGAAAACAGAAAATCATCAGTGGTAAAGTTTGCGGATGATACAAAGATTGGGGGAACAGTGCATAGGGAAGAGGGCAGGTCACTGACAGCCAGACATGCAGCATGGGACTCTATTTTGGGAAGCAGTGACTCTGGAAAAGTGAGAGATTCAAGGAACTCAATTCATTTAGCTGAAGAAAGAGAAGATTAAGGGGGGACTTGATTACAATCTGTAAATACCTCCATGGTGAACAGATACTTGATAATGGGCTCTGCAGTCTATCACAAACAGGTACAATGTGACACAGTGGCTGGAAGTTGACGCTAGAGAAGTTCAGAGTGGAAATAAGGAGGAAAATGTTAACAGTGAGAGTCTTGCACCACTGAGATATTCTGGGGGTTAGGGTTCCATCGCTGGTGATTTTAAAATCGAGATTGGATGCTCTTCTAAAAGCTCTGCTCTAGGAACGGCTTCGGGGCAGTTCTCTGGCCTGTGTTATACAAGCGTCACAATGAATTCCCTTCAGCCTTGGCAGCTAGGGCTCTGTGACAGCTCCACCGCCACTGCCCGTCCAACCTCCACTCGGTAGAACGTCCGAGATTGGAATACGAGGGGCGGCACGTCACGATTCTGGAGCAAACTCAGAGCAGGGGCAGCAGCCTGAGAATGGAAAAGGTCCGAGTTTAGCTTCCGTGGTAAACCTGTGTGTATGCGGGGACTGAAAGAGCAGGGCCATTACTGGTCACACCTGTAGGTCACTGACCGGCCTAGGGAGGTTCCAGCGAGTTCAGCGGCCGAGCTGTGTGGGGATATGCTGTTGTTGGGTTACAGTGACCATTCATTCATTATTTGTTTCGGCGATGTGCTAGTTTCTGTACAAACATGGGGAGGGGGGGTTCCAGGCCTAGTCCCTCACTTTCCCTCATTTTGCATTCACAAGCTCTTTACAAAGCCAAGAATGAAAGAAATGCATGTGGAGACATAGTTCCCAGTTATGCTTCCCGGCTGACAGAGTGTTTCTGAATGGTTACTGCAATAAGTACGGTGGTTTCTCAGCAAAAATTTTGAAAGGCCATTTGAAAAATAACAGGGAGGTGTCAGGTGCTCCAAAGAGAGGCCCTTGAGGTTCCCAGAAAAGAACATGAATTAAATTACTTGGTTTGCTTTGGAATCATGTAGTTTTAGGGCTGTGAGGCACTTACTCTGAACTCTTTGAGTTCCAGTTTAGGCTGAACCTCTCTGGACCCTTAGAGGCACTGCCTGACTGCACTGGAACAGCTAACGACAGCCGCACAGTTTGGAAACGCAGCTCTCGAAATCTTCGTGGCACTTTGGGTAGGAAAGACTTTCCAGAGGAAACGCAGCGGTTTATGTCTGACTGCCCTTGGGATTTGCTCTGCCAGGAGTTGAGCATCCTCACCGCTCATTGATTTCCATCTTCCAGCAGCGAGAGGAATATGAAGACTGCTTTTACTCCTGCTTAGAGCGTCTGACAGTCCCTGAAGTATTCCCCTGGGTGTATGTGATAGTGCGCATGCTGGCTGCAGAGTTAATCCACACACGAATGCGGAGAGGTTGGACTGTTCAAGGGAATAAGTGTGTCTGGCCCTGAGGTTTCAGAGCAGAGAGATGGTAAGCAGCTGAGACAGGGAGATTTGCAGGAGATTGTCAGAAGGCAAAGTCCATTATCTGACTAGACAAGCCCCACATGAGAGTGCTTCTTGCATTATGAAGTGTGTGTGGGGGGGGAAGTGTTTTAATTTCTTTTTAAAAATAGACCCTTCTCTATGATGAACAGCGCACCCCTCTTCTAAAATGACAACCTATGCAGCCATGTCTACATAAACACAGCCGGAACCTCCCTCTGACCTCTCTGCTCCCCCTTGTTCCTGATCTACCTGAACTGTGTGCTATCAATAGCGGGAAGCTGGTGTTTTACTTTTTTGATAACACTGCTTTGAATGTCAGGGTAATCCAGCTACATTCTGTCTACTGCCCTCTTCTCCAAGGTGATTACCAGCGAAGCACCTAATGGCTGTTGTCGGAATCAGTCCGGAGGGAGAATGGGTTTGCTAAGAGGCCATGATAAAGAAAGATCCAGCCCCTGCTTACAGAACCATGTGTAGTAGAATTGCCCATTCCAAAAAGCAGAGTTTGTTGCATCTGGCAAACCATTTAATGCAGTCGTATTTGCTATCCATTTTAATACATTTATAGCAGGACCAAATCGTGGCCTCCAGGAAGCTGAGGGGCAATTGGCCTTTGCCATCACTGGGGCGAGGTTTTGTCCTTTAATAGACAATTTTTGAAGGCTCAAAAAAAACATGTGTTCGACATCTGAAATTCACCACTGTGCATCTTATCTTTGTATATGGTTCCTGGTCTTTGACTTTCAAGCCACGCTGCATCCAACAGCGAGGAAAACAGTAAGTTAAGCAAACAAACAGGTAACGTATTTATTTTTGAAGACAATCTATAACTTGGCACTCTGCATAGAGAGATTATAATGGAACAAAGAGTGGTTCACAGGGATTGAATCTTGGTTGTCAATAATATTCTCACTATTGCTTTTTCAGTGCACAGTCAGTTCTGGACACAACTTTAACTACAATCTGTCACAGCACTGAATATTTGAACCTGAGACTCAGGTACATTGATGCATACAGCTCTGATGGTCCTTATTCAGCCTTGCTTATGTGCGTAGCCGGGGAGCTGGTAGTGAGCTGTGGGCACGGGATAACTGAATAGCTAAACTCACTCCTGCCTTTTTAAAAAAAAAAACCTTACAGGGGCATTTCAGTTCTCAGTAGAAAGCTATCATGTTTGTTCAGCAAATGCTATCCATAACATCTGACCACAAGCTCAGTGGTTGGCCGAACTTCTTCCACAGCAGAATAATAGAAACAAACCCCATGCCCTCTGATATGGTCTGTCACAGATTGTGCAATTCCTTCTTATTTGGGAAAGAGGTCAATATGCAAAAGTTGCTGCATATGTGGGGCCAGTTTACATCCATAATAGACCTCTCCCCATGAAGAGCCAAGTCCTAGTCCTAGGAGCTTGACTGGGCAATCAGGCAGAGTTTGCAGGACTGCTGAAGTATCTGGAAGAAATTAGAGGGGAAGAAAACAAGGGGATGTGGGAACAGTTACAGAAAGCCTGCAGATCAGCAAAGCACTTAAGCATAACTCTGAGCTAATTATTAGGGTGCGGGCGCATACAACATAAACTAAACACACAATGAAATTTCATACTGCCTTACCTGGGAAAGAGATTTTTAATGCTTTTAGCCTCCTTTTTCCCAGCCCACATTTGTGCTGAATTTCCCCAACACTGCATCCAGGGCACTGCATGGCACCCCTGTCTACGGTAGCTTGTTTAGGTCTGATTCAGCAAAGCATTTAAAATCTGGGCTGTGCTGAAGTGGGATGGACTTTAGCACATGACTAAGGTTAAAATGACTTTGTTAAATCGGAGCCTAAGTGAGGCACTATGCACAAGTCAAATGCCATCACAAATAAAAGACAGTATGAAACTGCATTGTTTCGTTTGTATAGTATAAGCCTACGTAACAATGGTAATAAATACCATATACTCCTCTGCTTCCGGCATGGCTCCAGGCCATTCAGTTCCCCTCCACGCCACTTCAACAGGGAGGGGCACACTCTTCCCCTCTGACCCAACATCAGAGCTCACTGTTCACGTTCCATAACCAGAGGATTATGTCTGGGGCAAGGGATGCTTTTCCACCCCACGAGTTATTGTCTGCAACGGAGCCCCACAATCACAGCATGATGAGGAAACCAGGCCAAGCGGGCAGAAGCTGGGGGAACTCTGGATGAGCCAGAGCTATTGAGCCTGGCTGAGGATCTATCATCAAATGGACAAGGAAGCTGGAGCAATGCCAGACTCCTGAATTGACTAAGGTGTGTTAACTTGCCATCCTACTAACGCCACCGCCCTGCAAGAATGGAGTTTCCACCTCCCTAGCCAGGCTGGTCATCTGTGAATTGCATTAGGGCTGTAATGCTTTTGCCCAAGATTAGGTGAGCTGCTGAACGAAAGGAGTCATCTCACAGCCTGGTCTGCAGCCGGGGGTGGTGAGGACGCCCGACTCAATCTTCGTTCAGCACGTTTGAGAATCTTGGGTGGGATGTTATCTGTAAGCGCACAGAACTGTTACTATTTTAACCAAATGCACTAGTGGCCATGGTCATGCTGAGGAGCACTTTTCTCTCCCATTAGTCTAACTGGAACCAATGGAGAAAAAGACGATGCAACCCCAGGAAAGGAATCACAGTCTGCTCTTTATTAGGAGGCGGCACTTTTCGAACTGCAGCTGCTGCTGAAGTGTTGGGAGCATTTGATTATAAAAAAGTCAGCTGCCAATCATGTTGATTTGGGGGTCCGTCACATGGAGAGACCACCCAACCATTGTAGGGAAAGGAACCCATCCTCCAGGAACTAGCCCTGATGCGTCTTTCACACTGATGTGATTTCGCTGGGCCTGCTCCTGATTTATACCCGTGTACGCAAGAACTAATGCAGCACTCCATTCTGTTCTCCAGCGCCCTTTGGTGACCATTCATTCCTAGCAGTAGAAGGCAGCTATATGCTGAACAGACAGAATCCTCTTAGCGGAAAGCTAGTTTAGCTGAAGCTATTGAGTCCTTTTTTCAGAGAGATAAGCGGAGTATTTAACCATCTTTGCTATATGGAGACACCACGCACAGAACCAGCATCCAGGAAGGGCGTGTGAAGCAGCTCTGCCCCTCTGACACATGGAGGACAAAGAGACGTTAACTTGCACCATCAATATTTTAATTAGCTTGCAGCTGCAGTGTCTGGGCTGTCTGGTACCCAGGGACTGGACTTTCTTAAAGGGAAACCTGCCATAATTCTGAGTGTGCGCAGAACGCACTCTGTGGAAAGGATTCAAATCACTCAACATTCATTTTGTGCTCTTGGAAACTCAAACCAAATGAATGTGTCAAAGAATAGTTTACCAGGGAGCTTTTGTATTAGAGATAATTTACACGACTACTTTTTGCAGAGATTGTGATAGGGCAGTGCGATGGGCGAAAGTCATATTTTGAGCGCCTCCTGCTCCTGGCCAACCCTGCATGGCTATTGACCTTGCTTGGAAGGTCTTCAGCGGCTTGGCCTGCTGACCAAGTCATTCAGTCAAAATAAACCCTATCCAGGGTCACAAAAGACCAACTAAACTATCTGCCATCATCACCTTTGCTCAGGCTTCCTAATAAACCTGTCCCCTTTGTGTGGTTTGCAGCACGCCCACGGTGGGCAAGCCAGGCCAGTCCATCATTCAGGGAGCCTATAAATAGCAGGCAGGTACAGCTGACTGCAATTCATTGTAGTTATTTCCCTGGGTCTTGTCTTACTGGTGTCTCTTTCTTCACTCCTTAACTTTGGGTCGACGTTCTCATGTATTCTCTCTGCCAGGTTAAGCAAACAGAACCAAACTCTACTTGTCTCTCGAGAGAGATGACCACTGGCTACAGAATGATTAGAAAGGACCCGTACAAGGAGATGGATCTCACTGAAATTCCATAGGGCTTGAGCCTCACCCCCCAGGGTAAGTACTGAAGGGACGAGATCCCTCCCACTGCATCATTCCATTAGTCCCCGTTGGAAAAGGGGGCGAGATCTGCCTCTGCATCTTGTGACCCCACCGATTCCAGGCCTAGCACCAGTCTTCTTCCATCCCTGGGCTGCCTGATCCCTTTCCCCCATTCTTTGTCTGTTTGGGGGATTGAGTTTTAGACTGGAAGGTTAGTAGGGGGTGGACCATGTTTGTGCAAAACCTGTGTTGTTGGTAAATTACCCTCCACAACAATGCCTTGATCCTGGCTGAGGCCTTGGGTCCTATTGCAATATGAATACATCATCATTATCATCTGCATATCAAGCTGGGAAAGGCAGTAATTAGGGCTGATAGGCACACACTTCTTCCAAAAATATCTCCTTTATTTTAGGAGTCAGTCGCTGCAGTCTGGGATGGCTCTCTGCAAAGCTTAGGTCTTGTAGAATGTGAGGGTGTTATTAGGAGCCAGTGCGTGCCCTTTTTCTCTCTGGGGTAGAGGGAGAAGGATTAAAACAAAGACCCCTTTGATCCAGGGAGTCCCCTCTCAAAAGTGCAAATACACTAGACATTTTTTTCCACGCTGTTGGTGAATTCCTGCAGTCCTTATTTTGGATTCCAGAGGGATTTTTTGCCTGAGTGAGGACTGAGATCCTTGGCCATAGGGATGTCCTTGGAAATGGCAATGAAGGGAGAAGGAGATCTGAGTCACTCCTGCACGCTAGTAGATAATAGCTTTGTAACGACAAGGGAGGCTCCGGCTTCCGTTTGACAGGGAAAATTTTTCCCTTCACTGAAGTGAAGAAAAGGATAGCCAGGTAGAAAAATGAGCAATGTCATTGCATGGTTGCTGGGGCAGGCAGTGAGGTACAATTTTCATTCCCGTTCTGTATGTGCTCACTCAGGGGAAGGGCATTTTCCCATCCAGATTAAAAATACGTTCATCCAAGTAAGTCGAAAAGAGACCAGTGAAAATACTGCATAGCAGGCAGCAGCCTGGCTGCTCCCCTCCCTCTCTGCAGGCCAGGATTCTTCGCTCTCCTCTCCTCCACCCACTGTAACTTTCAGGGGGGAAATCAATAGATGGGAGATGGAGAAGGTGAAAAGAAAGCAGCCTTTTGTAGACACCCCATTCTCTTTGGTTTCCACATGAGGCTCTTTTCTCTGGCATGACGTAGGTGAGAAAGCAGGGAGCCCAGACGTCTGATGAGGGCCACTGAGCGTGATACAGACAGAAGCAACATCCGCTGCCTGCTTGCACTTACAGAAACACCTGGGGATTTTAATCTATTTTTAATGTTCACTGTCTAGGCAATCAGTGGCTCCATCCTGAGGCTGAGCTACCAGGGTATGAAAGTGATTATTTGGAGGTGAAGAAATCTTGACTCTCGTTGCCATTTTCATTGTGGGGTTCGAAACCTCAGACTTGCCTCCCACGTGGCTAGCAGCAGTGCAAAGGGAAGTAGCCAAAGTAGTGGAGTTCTGCAAGCAGTAAACCCAAGATAGCCAGATACACGACACAGACGGGCCGCGTCTCTCCGAGGCTATTGGTGTTCATTTGAGCCCCTGTTCAGCAGACGGTGGCCGCTTGCCTTTGTCCATTTTGGGGAGCAGGCACAGCACGGTGGGTGGTTGTTAGCTGGTGAGATTTATTATCCATATTGTTGTAGAGAGGAGCCCAATCAGAGACCAGGATTCTGCTGTTAACTTCTGGTTGTTGGAAGCAGTCCTGCCTCCAGGAACATACTGCGAACCATTTCTTGGAGAGATCATTCTGCCCCCTGCATCTCCGTATATCAGCTGTGTCTTTCTTTGAATTGCTCTTCCCCTCTGGCTTTCCTACAAGGTACATTTGACGTCCCTTACTGTTTACTTCCTTGATGTCTTTCATATGGCTGGCGGAAAGCAGCACTACGCTTTCACCTGAGGTTGACAGGGATAGCTGCTTTAGTAAAAGGATATATTGTTTTGAAGATGATATGTTCGAGAAGTTTATAGGTCGTGCATAGTAGAGAAATTGGCCTATAGCTTCCTGCTTCATCAGTGAGCTTTCCTGGCTTTGGGATGGCAATTCCCAGTGTCTCATGCCACAGTTCAGGGATCTGTGCTCTCCTACGGTAACAGAGCACAATGCTGCTAGCCACTGGAGTCCTTCGGAGCTGAGATGGTATAGAAATTCCCTGTTAATGTCATCATCATCCACTTGTGACATTCCTGGATAGCTCTGAGGTCATGTCTGGAGTACTGACTTCACTCAAGTAAGCAGCTGAAACAGAGAAAATCTTCAAAGCTCGTGTTGTGTATGCAAATGGACATTGGTATGTAAAAAGAAAGGGAAGAAAAATAGCTAGAAAGCATTTCATGTGTAAGGTAACCAGAACTGTTACCAAGGAGAATATTTTAATAGTTTCCTAGGGGGCAAATCCACCTGGCTGCTGAGAGAATTGTCAGGCGTGGTGGTCCAATCACAGACTCGGCAGTATTTCTTGTGGGAGAGCAGACACTTGCTGCAAAATGTCTAGTGCCCTTCCTCCAATTTATCTTTCAGTTTAGTTCATCAATCTTGGCTGTCTGCTGTAAATGTTCAGAGCCTCCATAACTTATAAAATGTCTCATGATCTTTCATTGGTCACACACCTTTTTTGTGTATTTGTGAAGTGATCTTCCAAGGTGCTCCGAACTCCCTCTAGAGACACTAGCTTTACGCTCCAGTCATGTGTCCTTCATAAGATGATGTGTCAAGAACTGAATTAACTTGTGTCATTTCAGTATCTGCACAATTCCCAGTTTTTCATCTGCCCATGAAATGTTATTAGTGAATTATTCAATTATTGATTTTTCTTCTGTTATTAAGTTGCATGCAAGCCAGACTGTAGAATATTATATGTTCTATAATTCCCCCTTGACTTCTGTTGGTCTAATCACTACATACAGTGAAAAAGCTTCTTCAGTGCCAGCCGAGATTAGCTCCCTTATGTAATGCTCAGTTTTTACTGTGGTGCCTCTAATTGTTTTTGTTTGCTTTATTACACAATTAAGATTTCTGCTTCTTTTACATTATTTATGTCTTCAATACAGATCAGCGGGTCTGTTATGAATGGAATGCTGGATGGTGCTTGAGTTTTAGTATTTGCTGATTTCATTTAAAACAACAACTACAGAGAAAAACAAACCCGGAGTCCCGGGGCACCTTTGAAGACTAGCACATTTATTTTTCGCATGAGCTTTCCCGGGCGAAGTCCCACTTTGTCAGATGCCAGATTGGAGAAAACTTCCATAGGAAAAACCCTTACAGGATGGGAAGGGAAGATAAATCCTGTGATGACATTTCACTGCATCAGGTCAGATTCCTTCAGCAAATCAAACAAGTTGTACAGATTCAAACCCAAAGCGGTGTTTTCAGAGAGGTTGAAGGTGAGACCCTGACTCCTGCTCTGACTCCATTATGCCAAGTCAAAAGGGATGGAGCAGCATAAATGGGCCCTAAAAGAGCTTCCCCTTCCCCTAGCACGTGCCTTTCCAGGACCTCCCTGTAAGCCTAGGGTAGGAGCAGGGCAGGGGGGCTGTGTTGGGACAAGGAACCATGGAGAGCCTGCCATAAGAAACTCCCTCCCCTGGGCTCTCTCACTTCAGCCCCCAGAGCAGCCCAAGAACAGGAAGGAGAAAAAGTTGCTTAATCTGCCATCCTCCTCTTCCCTTGGATTTCACCCTGTGTATCTGACAGGGCCAGAAAGCACATTCAGTCTATAGAGCAGTATAAACATGTAACTCCATCAAATTTTAGTTGGTACCGACTTGGCTGGGACTTTTGATATAGCCTGCTGTAAAACTAGGCAAAGAGATGAGTTGGGGAACCCCAGGAAGACCTCTGGATATGGATCCCACTGCTGGAGACACACTGCCCTAGATCAAGAACAATGTGAAATTCCTTGACAGTGGGAAAAGGGCTGGATTTTTTCACATGATTAAGGTGTTTACAGTTCTCTGTGTAAATAACTTGTAACTGTGTGGGTGAAAGGAAATCAAGGGAAATAAATAGTGGAGTCTGTCTTAAAAGTTTAATTGTTGTACCTGGGTGAGCTCTGTGGCAGCTTGTCTCTCTTACCAGCTGGTGGATCCAATAAAGATATTCTCTCACCCACCTTTTCAAAGTCTAGAGGCTTTTCCAAAAAAACAGAACTGTACTCTGATTAATAATAATAAAAGGAGAGATAAGTTTGATGAAAATAAATAGTCTTTGTAAGTTGGAGGCATCTGAAGCTGGCCAATTTGTGCTCAGGTATTTACTCTGTCCAAATAATGCAGGAATTCCTGCATCACATGACACTTATTTGATTTATGTGTTATAGAGAGAAGGTTTTTTAAATCTATTAATTACTAAATTAACTAATCCATTAGATCTACTTTCTAAGTATCTACTAGATATAACAATCTATTAACTAAATTATTAAATCAACCAAACAATCTATTAGCCCCTTTATCCATTCCTGAATTGTTATCAAGCTCATAATGTTTTTAAAAAATGTATTAATCATTTAAAATTATGGATTCATTTCTAAAAGGAATTCTTGTCCTAAAGGTTGTTAACAACAGATTCACAAGTGTACAAGTGTCTGGACTCTTTAAATTTGTTCAGACGTGCAAATGACACGGCTTTGGTTTTGCTCACTGACTGGAAGATCGTAACTCTTAGAAAAAGCTTCCAGTGTGAATAATTTGAAATAAAAGTTTTCTTCCTGCAAATATTCCTTGAAGTGTATTGCTCCTGTGAACATCCCAGAGTTAGACAAGTGTAGACAGAGCCCCTTCGTCAGACAAGTGGCATTTTCTCCCACAAAACCTCATGGGACAAATAAATCTGTTAATCTTTAAAAGTGCCACAGGACTCTGTGGTTTTTCTGCAATAGACTAACACAGCTCCCCCTTTAGAACTTGTCTACAATTTTGAGTTACTTTTAATTTTATTGTACATAGAAGTGGTGAGTGTGTACTTATTACCCGAATGTCTTTCTAGAAGCCTGTAAAGGACAGAGCAAGGGCCAGGGAACATGGCCGCCTAGGGAGATAGGCGGGAGTTCCGAGCCAACCCCGGTCCAAGGGGATAAGCCGGGTCCACCAATCTGGGCTGACAGGAAGCCAGGGGGCGGGACCCGGCTTAACAGTATAAGAAGGCAGCCCTCTCCCTCAGTCAGGGCCCAACCACCAGCCGGGAAGCACTGCGCTGCACTGCACTGCTCAGGGGCCAGACACCAGACCTCGGCTTCCCACTGCCTGGGGCCCCGAGGACCGTCCCCTGTGGCACAGACCCAGGCGGGTGGAGGAGGCGCCTGCCCCCTGGGACCAGATCGATCCCTCATCTCCGGAGGTCCCAAACCCCCAAGCCTCTGGCCCCGAGACCGGGACTTTGGAGACCCCGGATGGACCCTGCGACCTGGAGGAGCTGCCTTTGGCTGAGGACCTGGACGAGACCCTGCCAGCCTTGCCACCCCCCGACGAGATGGACAGCTTCGGGAACTTCCCCACGGCGGAATACCCCGGCGTCTACTATGCGTGGGAACCCAGGTACCCCGGGAGAAGGGAGAGGGAAGGGTGGCCTGGTCCATGGCCTCGCCACCGGCGTGGACCCTACCTGGGGCAGCGTGTTGCGGTGGGACTCCGCTGCCCCCACCACGGGCTTTCTGGCCTCGGGGCATGGGAACCATCCTGCTATAGCCACTGAGGTTTATTAGTGGTGCTTTTTCCTCCTACCTAACCCAAACCCCACACCGGATAGAAACTGCTGCCTGCCCCGCCCTGCCTTGGGCCCGGCCAGGCTTGTTTATAGAGACTCGCCCTTCCCTGGGTTGGAGACTGCCTGTTTGCCCCGCCCTGCCTGAGGGCCGGGGGCAATTGACTCTGTACGGGGCTTGCCCCGCCCTGCCTGAGGGCCGCGGGCAATTGACTTTGTACTCTGCCGGCTCAGCCCGCCAGAAGGGCTGGGGCCACGAACCGGGTGACCAAAGGGGCGCCCTACCGCTGCTAACTCCCCAGAAGCACCTGAAGGGGGCGCCCTCCAAGCCCGCCTGTGACACGGGACGCTTACAAAGCCTAACAGGAAGAGAATGAACTACCGTTAATGATGCTGTGCACAGTTAATGGTTACTTTGACATGGTGAATATGCAGTTGAGAATATTACCTGAAAATGTCCCCTTTGCCTTGGTGATCTGTGGAAATAGCATTGTCTGAGGTAGACAATTTCAAATACAAAATTAAAGTGGTCAATGCAATACATTTGGTAGTGGGGAAAATACCAGATTGCGGTCAGGATTTCTTGGTTCTTGCAGAGGCTTGCAAAATTCTGCCCTCGGCCCCTGTGACAATGACTGATCAGTGTATCTCTGTACTGGCATTCATACATCTGCATTGACCCACTTTAATACAGATGCATTAACAATGCAGAACTTTATCTTCATGCATAGCCACAACTAACAACTGCACACATGCATTGGTGCATATATGTAAATATGCGGACATGCTTACTCGTATGCACATCCATGCTCAAGCTCAGTACCTTTGGTTTCTATATAGGTAGACAAATACAGAAGAGTATAAAAAAAGGCTTCATAGAGTCAGGTATAGTGAATCTAACCTCACTAAGGTGTACTTTAGGTCTCCATGTTCTTTTTTATGTATTTATTTCAATTTCCACTGGCACAGTAAAGAGCATCCATCTGAGAGTCCTTGACAATCTCTTAAAAATACATGCTTAAAATGAACTGACTCGATCAATTACTTCCAAATCACTGCACCCATTAGCCACCATAAATATAACAAAAATGTAATAATCCCTCGAAGAGAATCTGAACAAAACATCCCCGTCACCATTACATAAGAATAGTCGTACTGGGTCAGATCCAGCTCAATATCCTGTCTTCTGACAGTGGCCAGTGCCAGGTACTTCAGAGTAAATTAGCAGAAGCAGGCAATTATCGAGTGATCCACCCTGTTGTCTGGTTCCAGCTGATGACAGGGTATGGGGTTGCATCTCTGACCTTCTTGGCTAGTAGCCATTGATGGACCTCTCCTCCATGAACTTATCCAGTTCTTTTTTGAACTAGTTGTACTTTTGGCCTTCACAATATCACCCAGCAATGAGTTCCACAGGTGGACTATGCGTTGTGTGAAGAAATACTTTTTGTTTTAAATCTGCTGCCTATTAATTTCATTGGGTGACCCCTGGTTTCTGTGTTATATGAAGGATTAAATAGCAGTTTCTATACACCATTTATGATTTTATAGACCTCTGTCCTATCCCCTCCTCAATCTTCTCTTTTCTAAGAATAGTCCCAGTCTTTTTAATCTTTCCTTATATGGAAGCTGTCCATACCCCTACTCATTTCTAAAGGGGTAGCTGTGCTAGTCTATTGCAGAAAAACAAAAGAGTCCTGTGGTACTTTTAAAAACTCTTAAAAAAATTAAATCTGTTAGTCTTTAAAAATGCCACAGGACTCTGTTGTTTTTCTGTACTCATTTCTGACCTTCTCTGTATCTTTTCCAATTCTATCTTTCTCAGGTGAGGTTAGCAGAACTGCATGCAGTATTTTAGATGTGCATGTACCATGGATTTATACAGTGATATTGATATTTTCTGTTTTATCTATTCCCTTTTCTAACAGTTCTAACTTTGTTAGCTTTTTTTGATTGCTGCTGCATATTGAACAGCTGTTTTCAGAGAAATATCTGATGACTCCAAGCTCTTTCCTGAGTGGTAACAGGTAATTAAAAACTCATTATTTTGTATGTGTAGTTGGGATTATTTTTCTTCCAATATGCATTAATTTGCACTTATAAACATTGAATTTCATCAACCATTTTGTATTCCACTCCCCCAGTCTTGTGAGATCTCTTTGTAACTCTTCTCAGTTGCCCTTGGATTTAAGTTGCTTGAGTAACTGAGTGTCACCTGCAAACTTTGCCATTTCATTGTTTGTCCCCTTCTCCGTGTCATTTGTGAATCCATTGAACAGCACATATCTTAGGAGGACCCCCACTATTTACCATTTTCCATTGTGAAAACCATCATTTAGTCCTACTCTCTTTCCCATCTTTTAAACCAGTGACTGATCCATGAGAGGCCCTTCCCTCTTATCCCATGACTGCTTACTTTGCTTAAGAAGGCTTTCTGAAAGTCTAAGTACAGTGTCATCTGATCACACTTGTTCACATGCTTGGCGACACCCTCAAAGAATTCAAACAGGTTGGTGAGGCATGATTTCCCTTTACAAAGCCATTTTGACTCTACCTAGCTGAACCCATCTTCTGTTAGTTCAGAAAGTGTGGATCTGAGTTGATTTGGCTGAAATCTGCATTAACGTCACCCACTGATTTATTCAAGGGACATGGCGGGTGAGGTAAAATATATTTTATTGGGTCAACTTCCCTCATCAGCAGAAGCTGGTTCAATAAAAGATATTACCTCACCCACCTTGTCTCTCTAATATCTTGGGAGCAACCCAGCTCCAAGAACACTGCATACAACAGCAACTCATTTAATATTAAATGTATTTTCAGTGCTGATACTAATTCTGTGCTGAACACATTTCGGATTTTAAAACCCAGCCTCTGTATTCTGGTCTTAATCATGAACACTGCATACTACTGTAAAATGTAGGCGCTGCACGTATAGAACTATGGCGTGTTTAAGTTATTGTCTTTCTGAAACGATGCAGAAATGCACCGCCTGCATTCTTAAAATCTAAACTGGACCTTGACCTTAATAGTGATAATGGTTCTTTATGTGTAACCTTAGGCGCCCCAACGCATATTCCGGTATGCTAAATTCTAAACCATTGACATTCAGATCTCAGAATGTAACAAGTTTTTTAAAGCCATCAGAAAGTTCTTTGAACATTAGACTGACTAGGAGCAGACATTTTGTCTAACTGATCGCTCACTTCAAATATCCCGCCCTGTGGTGCTATCTGTCTAGTATGATATTTCTATTTTTAATACATTTGCTAAACACCACTTTGGACACAAAGGTAGAAAAATTGTTTGTATTACTGTTGTAATTGCCTTAATTTCACCATGTGCTTTAGCCATAAGGCTAGTCTCTCTCTTTTAACCAGAATTCTTCATTTCCATCAACACATCTACATTCAGATTTTGTTAATCTGTGCTTGGTGAACCTGTACGAATATCCAAGAGGCTCATGCAGTCTAATTACAGCATAGTATGTACTGAATAATGTACACTACCTTGCCACAGTTAAAAACATAAAGAATACTTTTATATTGCCAAAACAAATATTATGTTCAAGATAAATCATGAAAAGAACAAACAAGGAGTCCTGTGGCACTTGTAAAGACTAACACATTTATTTATCACATGAGCTTTTGTGGAAGAAAATCCCACTTCATCAGATGCTTCTGACAAAGTGGGGTTTTCTCCCATGAAAGCTCATGCACTAAATAAATGTGTTAGTCTTTAAAAGTGCCACAGAGCCTTATTTGTTTTGCTGAACTAAACTAACACGGCTACCGCTTTGGAACTTGTCAACATGAAAAGAACGGCATTCCTCACAATAAAATTTATTTGTATGTTCTAGTTATTGCTACAATGAATGGAAGCATCAATAAAACCTGAAAGCATTCAAAAGAAAACAAATGGAACCAGTTTTTAGCATTTGCTATTATCAAAAGTGACTTCACACAATTTTCACAAAGAATCTTTTGACGTCTACATTTCAATGATATCTAAAGAATAATGGCAAAAACACTAGAGGAGACTAAAAAGGAGACTCTTATGAGCCCAGAGTGATATTGTGTTAGCCATTATCATAATGAACATCATTTTAACTAATCTTTTCCTAAAAAAAACAATTTTTGGGTCACAGTATTATTAGGCAGACATTAATAGATTGCTTTTAGAGATTCCCCCCCCCCCCATATATGATTACAGAGCGGTTTTGTGTCTAGCAACAGCAACAAACCAAGCCAGTTGTGTGGCTGATAAATTGGAAAACTTCCTATTTTACTAATGTTACTTCATTAGGCCTTGCAGATGCTTACCTTCATGCAGGTGAGAAGACAAGGGGCTAATGTGGTGTTTCAGGGTAAGTACAAGTTGAGTGTGGCTGCTGGATTGGGGTAGAAGAGTCAAGCACTTTTCAAGAGTGAGTCTGTGAAGTAACACACAACTGCTGGTCAGCATTCAGGTTGATGATTTTGCCCTCGGTATGCTGGTATCCAGGTTTAGTGGCTTTTTACCCTAATAATCACAAAAATAAGAACCCAGGTTAAGTCATTAATATAGATCAGAGTAGAAGGAAGAGCTGGGCTTGGTTTGAGTTTCAGGATTTATGGGAAAAAATTACAGTTCTCATCAGATTCAGCTGAATGGAATAAGGAAAACTAAAACACTACTTTAAAAATTTTATCTAGACTAAATAGATCATTTAAAATAATCTAATATACAATTTATCTAGCTTTAATCAAATCATCAATTTTTTATATAAAAGTAATAGAAAATGGGGCACCTGGAAAGAACTCAAAACCAGCTTAATTTAAAACTTGAAACCTGGGATGTAGCCAATTATCTGACATGTCTGAAGAAATGTAGCTTAAGAACAAAGATATGCTATATTTAAAAACTACATATCTTCTCCCCTGCATCAGGGATCTCCTGCTTTTAACAATGCACAGAGATGAGAAGCACCAGATATAGTGTGTTTATTGCAATGTTTGACTATATACACTGTAAATATGTAAACATATTTGAAACACATTGTAGATAAAAATAAAAACATAGCTTGTTTATTTCAGTGTGCAATCATGTAATCCTCACTTTGCACATTTATTTCTATGTAAGAGAATTTCAGGTATATACATGTATTTCAATGTGCAATACATCTATTTCCATTTAAAATGAGGATATTAAATGTATATAAAAACAAAACAAAAATGAATGCAATTTTATATCTGAGATTTATATACACACCAGAGGCAGGACATTAACGTCCTGCTTACCACTGCGCACATAACATGTTCATTGCACAAATACATGTACTATAGAGGACCAAGTTCTATCTTTGGATTTATACTTGAAATCTCATTGACTTCAATGGGATTTACACATGGGTACCTCAGAGCAGAATTTTTATCTCTGCTAAAGGTGAGCTCTAAAAAAAAAAAATGTACATTTTATTTGTAGCCATTATTGTTTGTTGATGGTGTGTAAAGACAACCTCAAAGAACTTTTCTGCTTTTTTAAAAAAACCCAGAAATATCTTCCTTGGTAGATAGAATATTACAGAACTAGGGGACAATTAATAGACTGACACTTGAGCTGCATTCTTCCTTGCCCTCAATGTAGAAGGCGGTATGTGTGGGTTTGTTAGGCCCCAATCCTGCAATCTGATCCCTGCTGGCCTTGAGAGCCCCAGTGAAAGCAATGTGTTGGATTTTGCTATTCCCATCCCCTTTTTATGTCTTCCAGCAAAACTCCGGGAAGACAAAAATGGACATTCCTTTTCTAAGGAAAAACAAAAATCTTTTGTGTCTGGTGGAAAACTTTATAAATCATTCGTTACTGCTCCTTAGTTTATGAAAAGTGAAGACCATGCCTGAGATGTTCTCGTGGGGTTTTCATCCGCCTACTCCGGATGACTACAAAAAGCCCCTTGGGAAGTGAGGGGGACCAGAGCCTTCTCGGCAGGTGCACACACCTCGCACCCCGCCAAACAAACAAACAAACAGACGGGCCTCTGGCCGAAAGACACAACTTGATTTTTCGCAGGAGCTTTCCTGGGCGCAGTGGGAACTTGCTGACACGGGGCTGTTTGCACGTCACGCACCGGAGGAAGTGGGATTCCCCCGGGAAAGCGCGTGCCCCCCCCACGTGGTTCGTGCCACCGGGCTATTGTTCGCTGGGCTGAAATAGACCGGACCGGACCGGACCGGACCGGGACCGCTGTGCTGAGCAGTCTGAACCCGCACGGCGCAGGGGGCAGGCGGGTCAGTGCGGGTCCAGCACAAAGCGGAGCCCGGGGCCCCCCACGGACGGACCCGTTTCTTCGGGCTCCGGAGCATCTGACGCGGGGGCTGCAGCCCACGAGAGCTGCTGCCCGAAGAAAGGGGCTCGGGGGGCAGGAGCCCGGGGGGCAGCGGGGACCTGCTCGGGGCTGAGCCGTTCCCGGAGCGGGGGAGACGGTCCGGACCGTCCGCCCACGGGGGGTTTCCCGGGAACCTCCCGCTCCGCTGTGCGGGGCCGCGGCTGGGGCCGCCCCGGGGAAGCGGTGCCCAGGGCGGTGTTTGCTGCCGGCCCCGCCCCCCGCAGCAGCGGATCGGCGCGAGCGGTTCCCAGCCGGCGGCGCGATCCGGGCCGGGGTCGGTCTGTCTGTCTGCGGCCGGCGCGGGGCGGGATCGGGGCCGGTCGGTCTGTCTGGGGGCGGGATCGGGGCCGGTCGGTCTGTCTGTCTGTGGCCGGCGCGGGGCGGGATCGGGGCCGG